>CAXHWN010000279.1:0-267500 GCA_964020975.1 Hermodice carunculata | reverse complement strand
CTGCAACACACACACACACACACACAGATACACAGAGAGAGAGAGAGAGAGAGAGAGAGAGAGAGAGAGAGAGAGAGAGAGAGAGAGAGAGAGAGAGAGAGAGAGAGAGAGAGAGAGAGAGAGAGAATTGTCTGAGTGCTCGCCACTGGGAACTGTGTTGATGTCAACAGTTGTGCTGGCAGACTGGGAAGCAGTCATAGGCGGGCTGCCGGTTCCTATCTCCCCAGAAAAAACAAAACAAAAACAAAAAACAAAAAACATTTATGTCAATATAATGATCTTCTTTGATGCAACACTACAGCTAAAGATGAAAAAGCGATTTAAAAATGATAATTAAGTGAATCAATTCATAAAGCAGCAGACTTACCAGGCGCGGTCATTGCCTCTGTCGTACCGCTCCCTAATGTAGCCGTATCTGTGGTCGCTCTCACCGAAGCTCTTGTACCTGTTCTTATTCTATCAGTATCTGTAGTTGCTGTCATCCTCACTGTGGTATCTGCCCTCACAGTAGCGGTACCTTTAGTTCCTGTCATTCCCGCAGTGGTATCTGCCCTACCAGTAGCGGTAGCTTTAGTTCCTGTCACCCCAACAGTGGTTTCTGCCTTGGCAATAGAGGTATCTTTAGTTCCTGTCACCCCAGCAGTGGTTTCTGCCTTGGCAGTAGCGGTATCTTTAGTTCCTGTCACCCCAGCAGTGGTTTCTGCCTTGGCAGGAGTGGTATCTTTAGTTCCTGTCACCCCTGCAGTGGTTTCTGCCCTGGCAGTAGCGGTATATTTAGTTCCTGTCAACCTTACAGTGGTATCTACCCTGACAGTAGCCGTATCTTTTCTTGTTGTCACCCCTGCAGTGGTATCTACCCTAACAGTATCCATATCTTTTGTTGTGGTCACCCCTGCAGTGGTATCTGCCCTGACAGTAGCCGTATCTTTTGTTGCTGTCACCCCTGCAGTGGTATCAAACCTGACAGTAGCCGTATCTTTTCTTGTTGTCACCCCTGCAGTGGTATCTACCCTGACAGTAGCCATATCTTTTGTTGTTGTCACCCCTGCAGTGGTATCTGCCCTGACAGTAGCCGTATCTTTTGTTGTTGTCACCCCTGCAGTGGTATCTGCCCTGACAGTAGCCGTATCTTTTCTTGTTGTCACCCCTGCAGTGGTATCAACCCTGACAGTAGCCGTATCTTTTCTTGTTGTCACCCCTGCAGTGGTATCTACCCTGACAGTAGCCGTGTCTTTTGTTGTTGTCACCCCTGTAGTGGTATCTGCCCTAAGAGTAGAGGTATCTTTGGTACCTGTCACTCCAGTAGTGGTTTCTGCCTTGGCAGTAGCGGTAAATTTAGTTCCTGTCACCCCAACACTTCTATCAACCCTGACAGTTGCTGTCAACCCTGCGGTGGTTTCTGCCTTGGCAGTAGCGGTTTCTTTAGTTCCTGTCACCAAAGCAGTGGTATCTGCCCTCATAGTACCGGTATCTTTTGTTGCTGTCACCCCCGCAGTGGTATCTCTCATGATAGTAGCTGTATCTTTAGTTGTTGTCACCCAAGCAGTGGTTTCTGCCTTGGCAGTAGCGGTAACTTTAGGTGCTGTCACTCCCACTGTACGATCTGAGCCTATGGTTGCGGTATCTTTAGTCGCTGTCACTCCCACTGTTGTACCAGAGTCTATGGTAGCGGTATCTTTAGAAGCTGTAACTCTCACTGTAGTACCTAAGCCCATGGTCGCAGTTTCTTTACTAGCTGTCACTCCCACTGTAGTACCAGCGTCCATGGTAGCAGAATCTTTAGTAGCTGTCACCCCCACGGTAGTACCAAAGTCCACGGTAGCAGTATCTTTAGTGGCTGTCACTCCCACTGTAGTACCTGAGCCCATGGTAGCAGTATCTTTAGTGGCTCTCACTCCGACTGTAGTACCAGAATCCATGGTACCAGTATCTTTAGTGGCTGTCACCCCCACTGTAGTACCAGAATCCATGGTAGCAGTATCTTTAGTAGCTGTCACTCCCACTGTAGTGCCAGAACCCATAGTAGCAGTATCTTTAGTAGCTGTCATCCCCACTGTAGTACCAGAATCCATGGTAGCAGTATCTTTAGTAGCTGTCCCTCCCACTGTAGTACCAGAATCTATGGTAGCAGTATCTTTAGTAGCTGCCACTCCCACTGTAGTACCAGAATCCATGGTAACAGTATCTTTAGTAGCTGTCACTTCCACTGTAGTACCTGAGCCCATGGTAGCAGTATCTTTAGTGGCTGTCACCTCCACTGTAGTACCAGAGTCCATGGAAGCAGTATCTTTAGTAGCTGTCACTCCCACTGTAGTACCAGAATCCATGGTAGCAGTATCTTTAGTAGCTGTCACCCCCACTGTAGTACCAGAGTCCATGGTAGCAGTACCTTTAGTTGCTGTAACTCCCACTGTAGTACCAGAATCCATGGTAGCAGTATCTTTAGTAGCTGACACCCCCACTGTAGTACCAGAGTCCATGGTAGCAGTATCTTTAGTAGCTGTTACTTCCACTGTAGTACCAGAGTCCATGGTAGCAGTATCTTTAGAAGCTGCCACCCCCACTGTAGTAACAGAGTCCATGGTAGCAGTATCTTTAGTCGCTGTCACTCCCACTGTAGTACCAGAATCCATGGTGGCAGTATCTTTAGTAGCTGCCACCCCCACTGTAGTGCCAGAGTCCATGGTAGCAGTATCTTTAGTAGCTGTCACTCCCACTGTAGTACCAGAATCCATGGTAGCAGTATCTTTAGTAGCTGTCACTCCCACTGCCGTACCAGAGCCCATGGTCGCAGTATCTTTAATAGCTGTCACACCCACTGTAGTACCTGAGCCCATGGTCGCACTATCTTTAGTAGTTGTCACTCCCACGGTAGTACCAGAGCCCATGGTCGCAGTATCTTTAATAGCTGTCACTCCCACTGTAGTACCTGAGCCCATGGTAGCAGTATCTTTAGTGGCTGTCACCCCTACTGTAGTACCAGAGTCCATGGTAGCAGTATCTTTAGTAGCTGTCACTCCCACTGTAGTACCTGAGCCCATGGTAGCAGTATCTTTAGTAGTTGTCACTCCCACGGTAGTACCAGAACCCATGGTCGCAGTATCTTTAATAGCTGTTACTCCCACGGTAGTACCTGAACCCATGGTAGCAGTATCTTTAGTAGCTCTCACCCCCACTGTTCCATCTGAGCCCATGGTCGCAGTATCTTTAGTAGCTGTCACTCCCACTGTAGTACCAGAGTCCATGGTAGCAGTTTCTTTAGTAGTTGTCACCCCCACTGTAGTACCAGAGTCCATTTTAGCAGTATCTTTAGTAGTTGTCACCCCCACTGTAGTACCAGAATCCATGGCAGCAGTATATTTTGTAGTTGTCACCCCCACTGTAGTACCAGAATCCATGGCAGCAGTATATTTTGTAGCTGTCACACCCACTGTAGTACCTGAGCCCATTGTCGCAGTATCTTTAGTAGCTGTCACTCCCACTGTAGTACCAGAGCCCATGGTAGCAGTATGTTTAGTAGCTGCCACCCCCACTGTAGTACCAGAGTCCATGGTAGCAGTATCTTTAGTAGTTGTCACTCCCACTGTAGTACCAGAATCCATGGTAGCAGTATCTTTAGTAGCTGTTACTCCTACGGTAGTACCAGAGCCCATGGTCGCAGTATCTTTAATAGCTGTCACTCCCACTGTAGTACCTGGGCCCATGGTAGCAGTCTCTTTAGTGGCTGTCACCCCTACTGTAGTACCAGAGTCCATGGAAGCAGTATCTTTAGTAGCTGTCACTCCCAGTGTAGTACCTGAGCCCATGGTAGCAGTATCTTTAGTAGCTGTCACCCCCACTGTTCCATCTGAGCCCATGGTCGCAGTATCTTTAGTAGTTGTCACTCCCACGGTAGTACCAGAGCCTATGGTCGCAGTATCTTTAATAGCTGTCACTCCCTCTGTAGTACCTGAGCCCATGGTAGCAGTCTCTCTAGTGGCTGTCACTCCCACTGTAGTACCAGAGTCCATGGTAGCAGTATCTTTAGTAGCTGTCACTCCCACTGTAGTACCTGAGCCCATGGTAGCAGTATCTTTAGTAGCTGTCACTCCCACTGTACCATCTGAGCCCATGGTCGCAGTATCTTTAGTAGGTGTCACTCCCACGGTAGTACCAGAGCCCATGGTAGCAGTATGTTTAGTAGCTGCCACCCCCACTGTAGTACCAGAGTCCATGGTAGCAGTATCTTTAGTAGTTGTCACTCCCACTGTCGTACCTGAGCCCATGGTCGCAGTATCTTTAATAGCTGTCACACCCACTGTAGTACCTGAGCCCATTGTCGCAGTATCTTTAGTAGCTGTCACTCCCACGGTAGTACCAGAGCCCATGGTAGCAGTATGTTTAGTAGCTGCCACTCCCACTGTAGAACCAGAGTCCATGGTAGCAGTATCTTTAGTAGTTGTCACTCCCACTGTAGTACCAGAATCCATGGTAGCAGTATCTTTAGTAGCTGTTACTCCCACGGTAGTACCAGAGCCCATGGTCGCAGTATCTTTAATCACTGTCACACCCACTGTAGTACCTGAGCCCATGGTCGCAGTATCTTTAGTAGGTGTCACTCCCACGGTAGTACCAGAGCCCATGGTAGCAGTATGTTTAGTAGCTGCCACCCCCACTGTAGTACCAGAGTCCATGGTAGCAGTATCTTTAGTAGTTGTCACTCCCACTGTCGTACCTGAGCCCATGGTCGCAGTATCTTTAATAGCTGTCACACCCACTGTAGTACCTGAGCCCATTGTCGCAGTATCTTTAGTAGCTGTCACTCCCACTGTAGTACCAGAGCCCATGGTAGCAGTATGTTTAGTAGCTGCCACCCCCACTGTAGTACCAGAGTCCATGGTAGCAGTATCTTTAGTAGTTGTCACTCCCACTGTAGTACCTGGGCCCATGGTAGCAGTCTCTTTAGTGGCTGTCACCCCTACTGTAGTACCAGAGTCCATGGTAGCAGTATCTTTAGTAGCTGTCACTCCCAGTGTAGTACCTGAGCCCATGGTAGCAGTATCTTTAGTAGCTGTCACCCCCACTGTTCCATCTGAGCCCATGGTCGCAGTATCTTTAGTAGTTGTCACTCCCACGGTAGTACCAGAGCCCATGGTCGCAGTATCTTTAATAGCTGTCACACCCACTGTAGTACCTGGGCCCATGGTAGCAGTCTCTTTAGTGGCTGTCACCCCTACTGTAGTACCAGAGTCCATGGTAGCAGTATCTTTAGTAGCTGTCACTCCCATTGTAGTACCTGAGCCCATGGTAGCAGTATCTTTAGTAGCTGTCACCCCCACTGTTCCATCTGAGCCCATGGTCGCAGTATCTTTAGTAGTAGTCACTCCCACGGTAGAACCAGAGCCTATGGTCGCAGTATCTTTAATAGCTGTCACTCCCTCTGTAGTACCTGAGCCCATGGTAACAGTCTCTTTAGTGGCTGTCACTCCCACTGTAGTACCAGAGTCCATGGTAGCAGTATCTTTAGTAGCTGTCACTCCCACTGTAGTACCTGAGCCCATGGTAGTAGTATCTTTAGTAGCTGTCACTCCCACTGTACCATCTGAGCCCATGGTCGCAGTATCTTTAGTAGGTGTCACTCCCACGGTAGTACCAGAGCCCATGGTAGCAGTATGTTTAGTAGCTGCCACCCCCACTGTAGTACCAGAGTCCATGGTAGCAGTATCTTTAGTAGTTGTCACTCCCACTGTCGTACCTGAGCCCATGGTTGCAGTATCTTTAATAGCTGTCACACCCACTGTAGTACCTGAGCCCATTGTCGCAGTATCTTTAGTAGCTGTCACTCCCACTGTAGTACCAGAGCCCATGGTAGCAGTATGTTTAGTAGCTGCCACCCCCACTGTAGTACCAGAGTCCATGGTAGCAGTATCTTTAGTAGTTGTCACTCCCACTGTAGTACCAGAATCCATGGTAGCAGTATCTTTAGTAGCTGTTACTCCCACGGTAGTACCAGAGCCCATGGTCGCAGTATCTTTAATAGCTGTCACTCCCACTGTAGTACCTGGGCCCATGGTAGCAGTCTCTTTAGTGGCTGTCACCCCTACTGTAGTACCAGAGTCCATGGTAGCAGTATCTTTAGTAGCTGTCACTCCCAGTGTAGTACCTGAGCCCATGGTAGCAGTATCTTTAGTAGCTGTCACCCCCACTGTTCCATCTGAGCCCATGGTCGCAGTATCTTTAGTAGTTGTCACTCCCACGGTAGTACCAGAGCCTATGGTCGCAGTATCTTTAATAGCTGTCACTCCCTCTGTAGTACCTGAGCCCATGGTAGCAGTCTCTTTAGTGGCTGTCACTCCCACTGTAGTACCAGAGTCCATGGTAGCAGTATCTTTAGTAGCTGTCACTCCCACTGTAGTACCTGAGCCCATGGTAGCAGTATCTTTAGTAGCTGTCACTCCCACTGTACCATCTGAGCCCATGGTCGCAGTATCTTTAGTAGCTGTCACTCCCACTGTAGTACTAGAGTCCATGGTAGCAGTTTCTTTAGTAGCTGTCACCCCCACTGTAGCACCAGAGTCCATGGTAGCAGTATCTTCAGTAGCTGTCACTCCCACTGTAGTACCTGAGCCCATGGTAGCTGTATCTTTAGTAGCTGTAACCCCCACTGTACCATCTGAGCCCATGGTCGCAGTATCTTGAGTAGCTGTCACTCCCACTGTAGTACCAGAGCCCATGGTAGCAGTATCTTTCGTAGCTGCCACTCCCACTGTAGTACCAGAGTCCATGGTCGCAGTATCTGTAGTAGCCGTCACCCCCACTGTAGGACCTGAGCCCATGGTAGCTGTATCTTTAGTAGCTGTCACTCCCACTGTGGTACCTGAGCCCATGGTAGCAGTCTCTTTAGTAGCTGTCACTCCCACTGTAGTACCAGAGCCCATGGTAGCAGTATCTTGAGTAGCTGTCACTCCCACTGTCGTACCTGAGCCCATGGTAGCAGTCTCTTTAGTAGCTGTCACTCCCACTGTCGTACCTGAGCCCATGGTAGCAGTCTCTTTAGTAGCTGTCACTCCTACTGTCGTACCTGAGCCCATGGTAGCAGTCTCTTTAGCAGCTGTCACTCCCACTGTAGTACCTGAGCCCAAGGTAGCTGTATCTTCGGTGCCTGTCACCCCCACGGTAGAACCTGAGCGCATGGTAGCAGCATTTGTATTTCCGTTTCCTGTAGTTTTTCTGTTTAGTGATGAAGTGACTGATGTACTTGTGGCTGTTTGAAAAGAAAACAAATTGATTTTAACAAGAATTGTTTAAAAAAAGTCAAAGGAACCTTGTAATGCGAGTTTTATAAGCTTCTGTAGTGCCTCATTGTCTTAGCGTATTGGTTGCGTTCCCTCTAGCGCACTCAATACTTCTCAACGAAATTGAATTATAATTCTGTCTGTAATTGGATCAGTCTTGGAAAAGTACATTTTTGTCCGTTTTTCGTGATTAAATTTTAGTACCGGCCTTTCTATTTAACAATATCAAATACTATATGATAGATGGATAGATGGATAGATAGATAGATAGATAGCTAGATAGATAGATGGCTGGCTGGCTGGCTGGCTGGCTGGCTGGCTGGCTGGCTGGCTGGCTGGCTGGCTGGCTGGCTGGCTGGCTGGCTGGATGGATGGATGGATGGATGGATGGACGGATAGATAGATAGATAGATAGATAGATAGATAGATAGATAGATAGATAGATAGATAGATAGATAGATAGATAGATAGATAGATAGATAGATAGATAGATAGATAGATAGATAGATAGATAGATAGATAGATAGATAGATAGATAGATAGATAGATAGATAGATAGAGCAAAAAAAGCAAAAGCCCCAAAAATATGAAACAAATCGCAGAGCCACCTAATGCATAAATCAAAGTCGAGATATTTTTTAAAGTGTACACTTGCAATTTCGAACAGTTACCTGCAGTCTCGGGGAAAATTTTTTAAATAAAAAATTTGGCTAAAAAAATTAAATCATAAAAATTCAAAAGTACTGGATCTTTACCATTTGAACAAACAAAGTACAGACCAGCAACGGTACTTTTCCACTAAGTTTAGAGTGAACATGACAGGGTTTTTGAGAGGAAGTCGAAAATGAATTACCATTGCAATGATATTGATTTCCATTGTGATCAATAAGAATGTATGCATTGAGCGCTAAATACCCGAACTGAAAAAAACTCGTTAAATATCGGGACACAGATGAATATATTGTCTGGTCCTTTCACAAAGTACATGTGCACCAAATATCAGCACAGCCTGAGTGACAGTTTTTGATGAGGAGACAAAAAAAGCAAAACCACAAGAATTGACAGTGAACAGAAACAAGAGGCCGTTGGCCGTCCTGTCATTATGGCCTCCCACCATAAGCTACAAATGTTCAAAAGTTTTTTTTTTTTTTTGTCTTTCAAGTTTATTGAGAGGTCAAAAGATTTCGATCGAATTGACATATGATGTCTTTAGTATTATCCCTTAAAAGGTCATACGATTGGGCTAACTCAATAGTGCACCCTTGGTGAGTATTGCCCGGGATGCGCTGGAGAAAATTGTTGACAATTTCAGGTTATCCTGGTAAATCTTCCCTGATATTTCCATTGAAGATATTTTGAGACATGACTCAAGCAGACGACATTTGTAATTACCGGTCGCTGTAGACCGATTTGACCGGGGCAAGGGTTAAAATACATAACAATTCTTGACACGCTCACCCAAAATGTCCCCGGCTTGTGTGTCATTCTCCTTTCGTTTGCCTTTTGCCAGTAATGTGATAAGGTACACGTTTTATCAAGTTTAAGTTCTATGTTTGCCCGCGACCTTTATCTGAAGTATGGGACCATAAAACTATAAAATAGCCCTTTCTCAGCCTTTTATCGTGAAGTCACATGCATTCTCGCGAGTTCCCATTTTTATTCCCTTCCTTTAAATTAGTTATGTGCCACAAGATTATGTAAGACTGTTATGTAATAATGTTGTCCAATAGTGTGAGAAAACATGCTTTATAAACGAAATCATATGTGTATGGCTTTTAGAATACTATTAACTAGCTAGCTAGATAGCCCAATACTGTAAATTTTCTAAATAAATGTTTGTCTATGTTATTATTTTCATTTGTGTGTTGCTTTAACCACACCATTCTGTCATGTATTTATGTTATTTCATTGGACAGTTGTCGACATATCTGAAAATGGACTAGTTGTTTCGGTGGTACCAACTGTTGTGTTTGCTTCTTTAATAAAAGTTTGATCACATTAAACAAGGATTTATGTGGACGTCTTTTTCTCACATAGTATCCTAAATATAATAATAAAATTGCCTTCATGCTGCATTGTTAGTATTCTAGCGTACAATGTGTATTCCAATGGACGTAACCACATCCAAAACAGGGAGCGTTCTGAAACTGTCCAATTAGAATGCTGGAGAAATGTTACTCTGGCAAGACTAAGTATTTTACAAGGGACTATACAGCCTCCGAATTCAAATAGCATTGAATGTGAGTGCATACGTCATTTTTTCACTAGCCAATGAGAATGCTCCTTTTTTGCTACTCTGACAACCTGCCACATTAGCTTTGACAGACTAGCAATGGCTCGTGGGGAGGAAAGGCTGATGGACATTCTGCAAGACAAAATTGTTTATTTTTGTTTTCATTTTAATGTTTCTAGAAGAAACGCATGGTGGTTACTGGTATTTAGGATATATAGATCATTTTATGCCTAATCCAGTGCCCTCGCCTGCCTGGAACCCCAATGATCCAATATTGGAATAACCTCAGACAAGGATACTGGATTAGGCATAGAATAGCCTCAGACAAGGATACTGGATCAGGCATAGAATTGCCTCAGGCAAGGATACTGGATCAGGCATAGAATAGCCTAATTATCTAAAAAAAATACGTTAAAGTTAATAAAATTGCACATATGTATATGTTTACATCACATACAAACACGTATGAAACACAGAAGATATATTAAACATCTTCAATCTTTCTTTATTTCTCTTGAATATTACTTGCCTATTATTTGTCCGGAATCCGCTGTCTCAATACTATAATGATACTTTTAAACAGCTTGAGCAAATTCATATCTATTAAATGAATATACACATATGGATTTGCTGATGCAATAAAAAGTCCATGTAATTTGAGTTGAACATCTAAAATAAAATTATTGACGAACTCAAATCACATTGGTGAAGATAATTATGTTATGGTAAATTATAATACTTAAATTTGCTTTTTCTCAAACTGTCATAAGCTTATAAAGCCATCAAGTTTTGTATTCTTAATGTCCACATACGTGACATGTATGTGACATGTATGTATGGTGGTTTTGGCTGATATCGATTCTAAGCAAATTTGAAGGTGAATCTGCACACTGATACTGCCGACCGCTGTTTGATCCTTGAACAATTTTGATGGTGGTTTACGTAGGTAGATGACATGCCATGACTACCATGACTAAGCCAAATACGTATTCAGTGACACTGTTTCGCACTATCACACTAAAACTGACGCTGAAGGGAAATGTTTGAATGGCATTTGTGGGAAGCATATCAGACTTGTGTTTCACAGGTGACTGACAGTGACAAGCTGAAGGCATAATGCTCAAACAAATTATATAAACCTCACCTCAAGCATTCAGTTGTTGGTTTTTGTTCTGAACATCAATCACTATACACTTGATGTAAATATGTATAAAAGCCTTTTCCCCACTTTTTATGGTGTAAAGGATAGTGTTTTCGGTCCTATTACACGAAATTATCGAAATTATCAAGTGTATACATTCTTCAAAAAAAAGCAGCACAATAAAATGACTATACCTGTCACGCCTGGTTGATCGTATCCCAACATGACGACACACAGACATAGTGTCCTGAGCCCTCGACACACAACCATTGTCAGACACTGTGTCACGCTGCAAGAAAAAAGTACAATCATATTGATTTTAACTTTTAAGGCCGCGAAAACAAAAGAGACAAACTAGCCGCTGTCAAGTGGCTACCTGACCACTAAACTTTTTCAGTGCCAAGATTAATTTAAGTAAACAGCTTTCTGTGGCGCACTTTGCGCGCTGAGGAAGGCTGTGGACCTCAATCATTCTTACTTTGTTGGAAATTGTATGCATGCCGGCTCCTGAATGAAGGATCAACTGTAGGCATGCCGGCTCCTGAATGAAAGGTCAACTGTAGGCATGCTGGCTCCTGAATGAAGGGTCAACAGTAGGCATGCTGGTTCCTGAATGAGGGGTCAACTGTAGGCATGCCGGCTCCTGCATGAAGGGTCAACTATAGGCATGCCAGCTCCTGAATGAAGGGTCAACTGTAGGCATGCCGGCTCCTGAATGAAGAGTCAACTGTAGGCATGCCGGCTCCTGAATGAAGGGTCAACTGTAGGCATGCTGGTTCCTGCATGAAAGGCCGGCACCAAGCATAGAGCACATCGTCTTTTGTCTCAATTGGCTGTGAAAAGCGTTAACCAAATTGACTGGAAAAACTGCTATTAAAGAGGAGACGCTGTAGGGTGGAACAGTGATCCAATGACCATATATTTTACCCAACTAATCCGATAATCCCTGCAAAATATAGAACCTAACCCTAAATCGTTAGCTTTTCAATAATGTAAATCTATTTTATTTAAGTGAAATAATGCAAAAACATCCTCATTGTTTAGAGCAGCAAATAATCCAATAATCACTTTCAAAGGGCCCATTACTCCAATATGATTCTAACACCCTGACAGGGCCACAAAAAGTGTTCGAATTGATCCTATAATTTCTAGCACCATGATGTGTGTTGTGCATTACAGTATTTGTCAAAAGCCTACTTTCTCAGTTTTCGTCACTATTTTAATTTTAAGTCAGTTTTGTGGATTTAACGCAAACAGTTTTTCAGAACGAGAGGCTATGACACCTGTTTATACCTGAGTTTAAACCACATGGAGTCAAACTAAGTTACATGGAATATCTATGCAGCTTAATTGGTTATCAATGAGGAAATATATGTAGGCCTACATCACACAATCTGGGCTATTTGCTGTAAGCAAGTACGTATTTTAAAATACGCATTTTGTTATCTTGTTGATATGTCCCACATTTTCAATTAAAAAAAATAACCTTCATACTGATTCTGAAATTTAAATTCCATTAACACATTTATGTAGAGATATCTATGTATATGTGTGTCTGTATTATGACACGAATTACATTTTTTCTATTGTATTATCCAAAGTATTTGAAAAAAAAAACATATAATTATCATAAAAACTTTAAGACAGGCCTAAGCATAAGCAAATTTATCTGCGTCTTTGACCTGATGACACAGTCTAGCAGCGTCTTTGACCTGATGACACACCCAAGCAGCGTCTTTGACCTGATGACACACCTAAGCAGCGTCTTTGACCTGATGACACACCCAAGCAGCGTCTTTGACCTGGTGACACACCAAAGCAGCGTCTTTGACCTGGTGACACACCCAAACAGCTTGAAGAGCTACTGACAATTGCACAACTGCAGAACAAATGTACCAGGTCAGAGATACAAAAGCATTTGCTGTCGTGAAAAATTTCGGCAGAAAATAAGCTTCGCTCTGAAATTATGCTTAACCCTTTGGTGGTTAGCTGTTTGAGTGCCAGGTTTTGACAGACTCAACGGCTTCCCTTCGATTGCTCTGGGCGCAGTGAGGCCAAAGTTCGCCCAGGAAAACTGTTGACCTGGACCATTTTCCTGATGCCTGTAACTGCACGCATGCTGCGACTAAGATACAGGTCGAGACGGAGTATGCCTCGAGCAGCGTTTATCTTTATTCGCAGCACTTAGACTTTTGTTGAAATTGGCCATGGAAGAGTTAATTAAGCTTAGGGTGAGCAGACAGCTGATTGGCCTCGGTCCAACCAGTACCAAGGAAACATATTGACCCAAACCATGGTATCCCGTAGGTCTCATACCCAATCTTAATAGCTTTGTGACAACATATTTTGACAGCCGGGGGCTGTCGGGCGGTTTTTAGTGGAGAACGATTAACATTTAGGACAGTCAGCTTGCTTCATGTGTCACTTGCACATTTAAATCTGCACTGTCATTAAACTAAAAGTTTTGCCTTCAAGGGGACTGTCAGCCTCTTTGGCATTTCTTGTGGCCCATACAAACTTAGTGAATGATGATTTTGTCCCGGTATATACATATAAAAATATATAGTTAAGAATATATATATATATATATATATATATATATATATATATATATATATATATATATATATATATATATATATATATATATATATATATATATATATAATGTCGCAATGCTATGGGCCAGATAGGATATCAACTGAATATATTTGTTGCAACAAAAGAAAAACAAATAAGCAAAAAACGACAACAAATAAAAACTAGCAAAACAAAAAATTCACAGAGCCTGGAGCCAAGGCGTGAAGCGACAGAGCCGATATTCTGTGCACGTTGTATGTTTTTTTTGTTGTTTTTTTTTCGCCAAATCAATGACTGATACCGTGACGCCCCCGTTTACTTTCCAAACTGGTACACACTGACTCAATTTTTAATTTGGGATTTCTTGCAGCTTTTTTCATCCTAAACCCCACTTGAAAATTTTGAACGAGATTACCGGGTTGTTACGTCTGTTGGCATTAACTTTGTCCTGCCTTGCGGCGCTGTTAAACAGGGGCAGTACTGTAAGCCTTACAGCCCCCCGCGATAGAAATGATGCAGTTGATTTTGAATGACATTTATACTGTCTTCACAGCGTTCAGCCCTACAAAAGAAGGCTTTGCAACTGCATACCTGTACAGGCAAGAGATTGTGAAACTGCCACGAGTTCAAGTCTTGCTACGTGACACCTGCTGGTTGTTTCAGTTAAAATATTGTGCAGCGATGAAAGTATGAAGGCGACCCCCACCCCCACTCCCACTGTCACTGTCTCTTAACGTACTTGTGTCGTGGGTCTCTTCATTCTACTCGTGTGACTTGGCTCTGTATGTGTTCCTGTTATCCGCTTTGTCTAGTGTCCCATCCTGGGTATTGCCAAGTGTTACGGATCTGGCTCCCCTCCTTTCTGTATTCAGGAGGTATTAATATAAAGCACATGTCCTGTTTCCCAAACACCTCAATGAAGACATCCGTGTCACGCTGGACTTAAGGCAGGATTTTTTTTTTTATTGGTTTGGCGTTCTGCACTCCGCGGTCTGCAGGCCGCTGACCGTTGACTGCAGTCTGCAGGCGGCTGACCGTTGACCGCGGTCTGCAGGCGGCTGACCGTTGACCGCGGTCTGCAGGCAGCTGATCGTTGACCGCGGTCTACAGGCAGCTGACCGTTGACCGCGGTCTCGGGGCAGCTGACCGTTGACCGCGGTCTGGGGGTAGCTGACCGTTGACCGCGGTCTGGGGGCAGCTATCTGTTAACCGCTGTCTGGCGGCAGCTGACCGTTGACCGCGGTCAGGCGATAGACGTATAAACTGCTAATTATTTGCAGAGTGACACGCTTTTTTTAACCAACATTTTAACTTATACACCCTTAATCAGTTATGTCTCTTGAATGTTACTGAAACTTAATGATGAGAGTGTCCGCCACCGCCACCTCCACGGTTAATTCCAATGCCCAGAGAGAGCTTATTGAGAAGGTGACAATGTTGTCCGGTTATGCTTTTGCAATTTTGGTTTCAAAGAAAGTGCATTATAAAAGAAAAGAGGACAAGGCAATTTAAATCACCTTTCGGTGCCTTCCCGCATGTCCGCGAAATGGTCAAGTAACCAGGATAAAACTTCCGAATCATAACTTTACAATGATGAATTACTCAGGAAGCTTCAACCACAAATAAAACACCAACGTACCCGGCAGGCGGGCAGCTGGATTTGCTCGTTTTTATTGCCCTAATTTTTTTTAACAAGTTTCATTCTCTCAATATTTCAGACCACATCTTCATTTTCGTTTCACCAAGCCAAGTGCAACGCACAGCCTGTTTTTGTCTAATTCTTGTACATGAGACTCCCACCCCCCCCCCCCCGGGGGGGGGTGCGGTACTCCCATGTAGGATTGTACAGGGTATGTGCCGCGGGAAATGCCCTGTTTTCATTACTCCCAGGATTAGAAAAAAATGGATTAGGATAGGGGTAACAATTATTTGAGTGAACTGAATGTCTTATTCATTTACCAAACAAATGTATAGATCTTGGATACAAGCTGGACATATAGGATACAACTAGTAAGTTCTTTAGGGGAATTTTTGTGGGAAGTAAGAATATGCTAAAACTTGTTTAAAATCGGAATATTGGTCTCCAAAGTGCACCAGGATGCCAGGATGCAACACTCATTTCAACACATCGCAGGATTAAGAAAGGGTACCTTTTGCATCTGGTGTAGGATTAAGCTAGGGTATTGTGCAAAAATGTCCGAGCCACACACACACCCTGATGTTGAGAATGCTCCCCCCCTGCCCTCCATTGAGACCCAGAGCTGTGATACTTATTTATTTCCTGTGCCACGCTATGCTGCTAACTGGGCGAAAATGCAGCTGGTCCAGCCAGGTGCCAGAGGCAATCAAATCCAGTCAATGGGAGTCTCGGAAAAACTCACTTCAGGGTTTGCACGAACAGAAATATGAATTGTCTCAAACGCGGCAGATAAGTGTCGCCAGCTCCCACCTTGCGCCCCGGCATACTGAGTGTCGCTAGCTCCCACCTTGTACCCCAGTATGAAAGAGTCTGGGCCCAGAGTCGGTTGTCTCCGCAAGCGTTGCTGTCCGGGCCAAATGAGACAGGGTCAACATTGTCTTGGCAAATATTTGACATTGTGACATTTGCAAAGCAGGTCGAATGTAAATATATATTTATATAGTAGATGGACAATGGGTCTGGTACGTGTCATTGTAGTCATTTTTTCAATTATTCTGAAAATTTTGCTAAAGGTCTTTCGGTGTTAATTAACCGATGTTCACCCCATCCTGATCACTACCTGTGCAGTCACTACGCCCAAGCTACAGGAACAGGGCTGGGCCACTGTACATCGTTGCACACGAGCCCCCGTCCGGAGCGTCGGCTTCTTCCTGCCTGAGATGCCAATTGCCCCTCATCATCAGAGACAATCCATCAAATTAGCTGCAAATTTGATCAATTTACGGTGTGTGTCCCTTATCTAAATTGATTATTTGCTACTATATTCTTTGCTAATTATTTTGTGTCCCTGATGGTCTTGACTACTTTTCCCTGAAATGACATTTCGAATGTTGGCATCCCTGTCCTACATTATAAACATGTATTTATATTTCTATATTTTACCCTTTATTCCCTCAACTTGCATCATAAGGTTCATGCCTAACGTGTTTTGTTGTAAACACAAAGAGAAGAATCGACATTAGCCTTGGGGTATTTTTTTAATCCCCATAAAAATTAAAGAGTACATAAACAACATCAACAGGCTTATAACAAAGTATTCTGCCAATGATGCCTATCATAAACCTGACAACAATTATATATATGCATGTATTTCTCTCTCTCTCTCTCTCTCTCTCTCTCTCTCTCTCTCTCTCTATATATATATATATAGATATATATATATATGTGTGTGTGTGTGTTTACATACATACATACATACATACATACATACATACATACATACATACATATACTTAGGATAATCCTTAAGGCAGAAACTGTGCCGTGCCTTTTTTAATTGAATGAAAACAACATTCATGACATTTGTACCTGCCGCGCGAGTGTCTTTTTGAGCTCAAGCAGTAAAAAATCCATTCAATATGATCATCCACGAGGCTTCACAAAGTGAACTTCTACCTCAGTACGTAAGGCCCTCATTTGTCGCCATGCATTACAATTTAGCGAAACAATAAAAGAAATATATATATATATATATATATATATATATATATATATATATATATATATATATATATATGTATATATATATATATATATATATATATATATATATATATACATACATGTACTTTTGCTGGACTTAAATGCAGAAGTTTTCTTACCTTGTGACTCGGTTGTCCGTTCAAGTAACTGACCTCTTCTGAACGGGCCTCGCCCAATCCTATGTATGCCCTTATTACGGTGTCACTTGTCTTGTGCCTATATGTCTTGAGAGGGTTGTGTTTACATAACCAGCCCTACCCTGTTTGGGTAAGACACGAAAGATGTGAGTGATGTCATTGAGAAGCTATCTACCTGGGCTGCCCTGAGCCAGACGTTCTGCGAAATTTCAAGGCTCATCAGGACACTGGCAAACTTTATACAGCTACCTTCCAAATCTTTACGTCCTGTCCGTGAAAACAGCCAGAAGACAATGTTACTCCGCGTGACCTTGTCACATGTCGGCTTTGTAGAAGCGAGTCACCCAACAAAGCAAAAACAAAACAAACAAACAAACAAACAAACAAAAAAACGGAGGAAAAGAAAGGTGAACAAACGCAAGGAAAACAACGGCAAGAAGTGGGAAAAGGAAAAGCCGGGAAATGAAAAAACACAAACGCAAAGGAAGAAAGTGAAATTTTAATTCATATGAACCATATATGTGAAACTGTTACATTTGAACACAGATAAATAAATTGGATGGCACAGAAGGTGGAGCCACTCAAGACAAAAGGTAACGCAAGGAGCCAAATAAGCTAAACAAATGTTTGTAATTTGCACCTTGACGTGAGTATGATTTATGTAGTCAACCTAAAACAAATATAAATTTGCTGAAAAGTGAGACTCGTGGGGTTCCGCTTGTCCTACAACTGAGGTCATTTCTGTCTGTGGCGGTTCAGATTTAAATACATGTGGCCACCCACTCCTGGTTTTAATATTTCAAATTGTGGGGTTTCAACCTTATATCTTACATATTCTTGCTTGTAAACATAGCGAGCTCTTCATCTCCATGTGCCTCAGGGAAATTTGCATATAAATTATATTTTTGCGGTTAAGTCCCCTAACTAAAGAGCTTAAGCACTGATATTTAATTTTTGTTGCCATGGCGCCGTAGCGACGCCAATAGAAGCATTTTCCTCATCTGAACGTATCTGTTTGCATGGTTATGCAACCGGAGCAATTGTGCTTACAGTAGACAGATGCAGGATAAGTAAGCACGTCCTGTACCTTGGTTACCGGTTCCCAGTTCCCAGTTTCTTATTCTCAAGGGACCAGTCATAAGTGACGAAATATATCTTGCATACATATATATATATATATATATATATATATATATATATATATATATATATATATATATATATATATATATATATATATATATATATATATATATATATATAAAACCCCAGTTTGGTACTAAGGAGACCCATCTTCTGAAATAACTAGCGTTGCTGAACTTAATCTCTTAGGTCTTACATGCGATTCCTTACTCCCTTTTAATACTCACGTACAAAACAGAGTTAGCGCTGCTAGGCGTGCTATGTTTAAGTACAATAGCGCTGGTTGGAGCTACCCAGGCCTCTCGTGTGATACCAAGGTGCACTTGTGGAAATCAACTGGAGTGCCAGCTTTATCAATCGGTTTTGATTGTGTCACAGTGTCAAACTTAAACATGCGTGAATTAGAGTCAGCCCAAGGAACCTTTGTAAAACATGCTTTTGGTCTAAGTAAAAGATCACATCATAGGAAGTTGTTACAAGCTCTTAAGATTCAACCGATCTCCCAGATTATTAAATTTGACACTATTTCTCTTACTTCTCGAATCTGTTCTGTCCCCTCACCTGCGTGAAGACTTTATTTATATGAATTATCTCAGTTTCTCGCAGAAGGGACCACAAGATCTGGCACCTTAGTTGATAGACTAATAAATTATGTAGTGCCCCCTCTGTCCCTGCTGCTCTCCGATAGAACAACAGGGAGAGAGGGGAATAGGCAAGGTTCGGGGGCGGCGGTGCGTGCCGTGGTGGACGGACAGCCCGGTCCTCCGCTAAACCCGTTGACGGAGGACGGGGTTGTTGACTCCTTGGCCGCACTGCTGTCATCCCCAAACTACAATCGACCCAATTCACGGGAACGTAATTTAGTAAAATTGCTTACTAGGTTTTGATCCTGTTTCGCACTTTAAGATATCGTTGATGACAATATTATACTGCTTCTGTTTTCCGCGTCCGTGTCTCTTCTCCCAGGAGGGATGTGGCACTATCGTTATCCCACCTGGGCGAAGCACCGGGACCTGCAAGTTTTAACGCACTTATTTCTCGTGATTATCATCCAGACTCCTATGTTATTTCATCCAAATGTGTCTGGGTGAAACCTTATAAAATGCCCCATCCTTTTATTATGAACATATATTTTGCTCTTTTAGTCTTTGTATGTGTGTGTTTAGCCAAACACAAAGTGTAAAGCAATTGTGCTTGTGCATATTGCTTTCATAAATCTTATTTTGGTGTAAAATGTGTATGTATTTTTGATGTATACCTTTCCCCGAGTTCGGGGGTTCAATAAAGAATAATAATAATAATAATAATAATATATATATATATATATATATATGTGTGTGTGTGTGTGTATATATATATATTGCAGCAATATTACTTGTCAAGCTTTCCAATGTATATACCAACTCAATTATTACAATTGGCCATATGTAGTACAGACTCCCATTGGAACTAGTAACTGGAAACAAGGAACTGCCAACATAGATTAAGGACATATAGGATAGCTATCCTGTATGTCCTTAATCTATGTTGACATTTGCTTGTTTCCAGAGCTGCACTATATGTCCTTAATCTATGTTGACAGTTGCTTGTTTCCAGAGCTATGCTCTATGTCCTTAATCTATGTTGACAGTTGCTTGTTTCCAGAGCAATGCTCTATGTCCTTAATCTATGTTGACAGTTGCTTGTTTCCAGTTACTAGTTCCAATGGGAGTTTGTTCTTTTTGTTGCCAATTGCAACAATTGAGATGGTATATACTTTGCAAAGTTTAACTATATCTATAGAGCAAGGATCTGGGAACCGGTAAGAGTCCCGAGTTCCTTACGCTATACTAACAATTGAGAACCAGGAGCCGGGAACTGGTAGCTGGTTCCCGGTTCTCAGTTCTAAAGGTAGTACTTAACCTTTGTTCACATTTGCTTGTTATCAGTTCCTAGTTCTAATGGGAGTTTGTACTTCATATTGCCATTTAGGTTGGCGTTGGTATAGACATTGGAAAGTTGACAAATAATATTGCTGTAATATGTATGAGAAAAAAATTAAATAAAACTATATTCTTGGTAAATTATGACTGGTCCCTTTAGAATAACGAGCTAAGAAATGGGAACCTGGAACCAGGAATCAGACGTTAAGTATAATCCTTGACACAGTTTACGGTTAAGAAGTGAACCGATACCAATCGATGTTGTCTGTAACATTTACACACCTTGACGAGTCAGTCTCTTTGTCAATGTTGTCTGTACCAATTACACACCTTGACGAACCAATCTCTTTGTCAATGTTGTCTGTACCAATTACACACCTTGACGAACCAATCTCTTTGTCAATGTTTTCTGTACCAATTACACACCTTGACGAACCAATCTCTTTGTCAATGTTGTCTGTACCAATTACACACCTTGACGAACCAATCTCTTTGTCAATGTTGTCTGTACCAATTACACACCTTGACGAACCAATCTCTTTTTCAATGTTGTCTGTACCAATTACACACATTGACGAACCAATCTCTTTGTCAATGTTGTCTGTACCAATAACACACCTTGACGAACCAATCTCTTTGTCAATGTTGTCTGTACCAATTACACACCTTGATGAACTAGTCTCTTTGTCCATGTTGTCTGTACCAATTACACACCTTGACGAACCAATCTCTTTGTCAATGTTTTCTGTACCAATTACACACCTTGACGAACCAATCTCTTTGTCAATGCTTTCTGTACCAATGACACACCTTGACGAACCAATCTCTTTGTCAATGTTGTCTGTACCAATTACACACCTTGACGAACCAATCTCTTTGTCAATGTTGTCTGTACCAATTACACACATTGACGAACCAATCTCTTTGTCAATGTTTTCTGTACCAATCACACACCTTGATGAACTAGTCTCTTTGTCAATGTTTTCTGTACCAATTACACACCTTGACGAACAAATCTCTTTGTCAATGTTTTCTGTACCAATTACACACCTTGATGAACTAGTCTCTTTGTCAATGTTGTCTGTACCAATTACACACCTTGACGAACCAATCTCTTTGTCAATGTTGTCTGTACCAATTACACACATTGACGAACCAATCTCTTTGTCAATGTTTTCTGTACCAATTACACACCTCGACGAACCAATCTCTTTGTCAATGTTTTCTGTACCAATTACACACCTTGACGAACTAGTCTCAATATTAGAGACGCTGGACGACCAAGTCAAAGAACGCTAAGAAGATGCCGATTAGTTTGATGTCCAAACTCAGTGTTAAAATGCTAAACGTTTAGAGCTTCACGAAAAAATATAGTGACAGTGTCAGTGCCGATTGGGCATAAGCTCCAGACACAATGAAATGGAATCAATCGGGTTAAGTAAATATCGTTGTACAACGAAAGAGAAAGGGTTAGCATTGCCCAAGGGCTATTTAAAAATTGACAATGACAAAATAGAATAAGCTGCATTTACGCGCCCAAGAAATCTGTTGACTCAGTCTCGAAATTTCAGATGACCGCGTTAAAAATATGTTCACAATGTTGGATACCCAGAAGACCGTTTGTATTTTAATCGGTCATAAAACTATTTAGGGGGTTGAAATTTAACCCCTTTAAGAGAAAAGCTTCAGTCCATGTCTTCGTGTTTTGGAAATAAATAACTTAATATTTTTTATTTTTTTATTTTTTGACGTTGTCGTGTAGTAAAATAAAAAGGTGCCGGCGTTAAGGTCACGCTTGCCCCAATCTTGTAGCCCTATATGCGTATACCCTAAACTAGGAATGACCTGCTAAATGAATTAATTGGTTCAGAACAATAGGCTGTTGGAACTAGACCTATACGTAATCAGAGTATTAAAACAAATGTATTCATTTATGTGCATACATATTATAGAAAAGAAGTACAAAGCTATGTGTTGGAAAGGTCATAAGAAATTGCTAGGGTCTAACTTTCTGTAAAGTTGGGGTTGAAATGTGAGAAATGATATCCAGTTAAAGTTATGAAAAATTGTAATTTTAAATGTTGATTTTGATGCACTAAAATGAGCCGACTTGGCAGCCAAAAGCGCGAGTTCCTCTCCCCCCGCCTCCCCCGATCGTGGTTAATGGCGCAAAACAGTTGCTGACGTCACAAACGCAGCCTATCTCCCAGGCAGGGTGTGGAACAGGCGTGCATCAGTGCAGTGAATAGGCAAGACCACAGAGCATAAGTGATAGTGACCAAAATGATGGTGGTAGCCTGTATTTGTCCACCACTTTTTGTGACCAGGATAAGCAAGTGTTAACAAAGAGGGTCATTACGACAGAGGAACAGACAATCAAGACGTATCAGAGCGAACAATTGCGGTCTAGGTACAAGGCAAACGTGACACCGGAGCAGGAGAGTACGGGCCGAGAATGGGCCTCCACAAGGGTCCTGACAGCTATTACTGCTTCCTTCTGTACTTTGTATGAAACATGTTTTGTCACTTGACTTTCTCTGAGATAAAGTTTGTCACTTTATTTTTATGTGGAACTATTTGTTTTAATTCACGTTTTATACGAAAGTATTTGTATCACTTCACTTTTTATAAGGGGATCTCCTGATCGTCTCCTACACTCCCGTCTTATAAACCCACCCAAATGTTGCCAAAAGAGCCTCTATAAGCCGGGCTGTGTTCAAATGATCACTTTAAAGCTCATAGATATGTTGTCACACAGGATCACAATGTTGATGGTAAGAAACAGCCAGACTGGGCCCGAGCTGAGGGCACTTATCATTAGTTGTTTCCATTAAAATTGGGACACAGCTGAAAATTGTTTTTTCATTATTTATATAATTCTATGGGAATAGAGAACATGAACTGAACTTCATTACTTCATAAATACAGTGCATTTTTTACTTACAAAAATGGAAGAAAGAACCGAGGCACCTTGAAATATCAAAGTCAGCAGGGCGGGATGTTATGACTGGTGGGTTGGTGAAGGTTGCGCCTAAAGCTGTTGCAGAGCCTCTAACAAACATCCGCAATGCCTCTATATATATTGAAACAGGCAAGGATCCCTGTATCTGGAAAAAAGTCCGTGCCATCCCTATTTACAAACCAGACAATCCCGGAGCCCCTCTAAGTATAGACCCATGTCTACCCTGACCCCCACCCTTTTTTCCATGAAATATCTGAAAGATATGTTCAAAAGAAAGTTGAATTTTTGAGCAAGCTCTTCATTTTGTGTAAACAACGATCGTGATTTAGACAGAGGAATTTAACTTCAAAGGCAGCAACAAATGTTAGTGATATTATTTTGGAAAACATGGGCAAAGGTAAAATGACTAGCGCCGTCTATCTAGACCTGAAGAAGGCTTCAATACCGCTGACTTTGACACTTTTCGTTTGAAACTGCAATGCATAGGTGAAATGGGCATTCAGCTGATACGCCTGGACCGATCACGAAGTACGTTGACGTAGGCATTGTCTGCAGTTCAGTAACATTACCTCAAAGTATCGGAATATATGCTGTTGCATACCCCAGGGTTCAATTCTGAGCCTGCTATTATCTGCGGGGTATATAAATTCCTTTAGCCAATGTATTACAAGTTTTAAAGTCGTTTTCTATACAGATGACACATTATTGCTGTACACATCTTCGGGAATCGACCTTCAAGAGGCATTTCTTTAGCTGTATACAGACAAACTTAACCTAAATGTTAGAATAAATGCAAGTGGACATTATTGGGAACAACCGAAAGGCTTGCAAATCAAAATATCCCGAAGTCTTGATTGGGCATGATAAAATCGACAATGTAAACTACGTTGGTATTATAATGGATGCTAATCTAAATTGGAATGAGCACGTGACCAATATGTGCAAAAAGCTTCGGTAGACCAATTGATGCAGTATAGAGAATCAGAGATGACATTGAGCTACAATTTAGCCCTGCAGTTACATAATGTCCTTGTTTTACCAATTGTTTTGCTCGTAGTGACACAGTATATGGTGACTATAGCATTAACACCTTCACAGGCTTTGCAGACTGCAAAACCAAGCGAGAAAAACTGTTCTTAAAGTTGCACATGGAACACCAAGCAAACAGGTTTTAAATAATTTGAAATGGCTATCATTGAGAGAATGCATACATCTACATAAGGTGTACACATGTAGAAATGTTTAAATGGACCAGGCCCGGAGTGCCTCTCTGAGTGTTCCAGTCTACACATTAACTATAACAAAAAAGTACCGCTAGGAAAAACATTGTTTCACCCCAATGTAATCTTAGTACTGGACAAAGGACATCTACTTTTAAAAATGTAATATCACGGAACCATTTAAATCAGGATGATAAAACGGCACCAAAGTTAAACGTTTTTAAATGAAAAGCAGTACTTTCACTTTTAACGGAATGGTGAAATACTCTTTTAAACCACGCCTATGTACCATTTGTGCTTTTATATTGCTCATGTGTTTTTATGGTTTGAATGTGTATTTCAGTTATTCTTGTTTTGTGCATCTTTGTACACACACACACACACACACACATATATATATATATATATATATATGTTTTATATATATACATATGTATAAATATATATATATGTATGTATGTATGTATGTGTGTGTGTGTGTGTGTGTGTGTGTGTGTGTGTGTGCGTGTGTGTGTGTTTGCTTGTCAAGGCCTTGCTGCAAATCGGTCTTTACCTGAAGCCGGTTACCCTGTATTTTGACTTTGAATTTGACATAAAAAACATAAAAAACGTGATATTTTGCAGAACATATTCGGGTTTAAGTCAGATACACAATGACGTGTTACTTTAATATCCGATTACTAAGACACCCAAATGCATATTACGAGCAAAATATGTAAACAATTGATACACTGTGCAACACTTGTCTACTAATTGTACACATAGTTACACAGATCCTATCTTTTCCCTGACGGTTTCAAAGAAATATTCTATTTGTTTATCTTCACAGTAACACCAAGCTGTATTTAAAACTAAATTTTGTTTTTGCGACAGTTGGAAAGATATTGATAAAATATAAAAACAATCTCTCTCTCTTATATGTATATATGTATATATATATATATATATATATATATATATATATATATATATATATATATATATATATATATATATACATATCTATATAATATCATATTTTAACGTAAATTTCGTCTTTAAAAAAATTTACATTTTAACAACTCTTTCGTCCTAAGGCACTATGTAGTCTTCTGCCTCCCAGTCTCGATTTCTTAATTATGTGCACCAGTTCTGAAAGTTGTATTGCCTTCCCTGACAAATGTATCTGTCATTGCCTGCAGATATGTTCGTTTGGGTTTGTTTTGAAATTTAGCGCAGGTGCAAAACTCTATATAAGATCCGGAATTATTTTTTAACACATTTTATTGATCCAACTTGATGGTTGCAATAGACAGTAGTAGTACATTTTAAAGGTCAGTAAAAATCCGTGCAGTAAAGCAACATTCACGAATGACAATATAGGAATACAAAAAGGACTGCTTTGTATCTGAACCACAGAAACAATTGTAATGTGTCATCTGAGATAGTATCAAGCATGAGAATATTATTATTCATTTATAAAACTGGCAAAAGAGCCACATTTCCATTTCCACTTTTCACATTTTTTGCTAATTTGCCATTTTATATTGCAATATAGTCTTTTGTTTGAGCCTGTTGATGTAGCAGATATAGACGTATCTTAAACCTTTCATGTATTTTGCATCTCCAGATATGTTGCTTAAAAATACAAAAAATCATATTCAGATAAGAAAGAGATTGTGGGCATAAGCTCAAAAGTATTTTTTCTTGTATCAAATTTGATTGCTTATAAGATACAAACTAAACCAGTATGAAGTTGAGTTCAATATTTCCCCAATAAAGAAAATGTGTGATACAAATAAATTTGCATAGTTCAACCAATGATCATTACAATAAAAGTAACGGAAGCATTTGGTCGTTAGAGCACCTGGTATCAATAATGTACCACTGGAGAGCATCACAGATCTGGATATTTAGGCTGTTAGAAAGCTCTTTACTGCCACGGCAACTAACCTATCACTACCAATATGGATTATGAGATCCGGACTAACCCCCGGAGCAATCAAAGGAATAACAGTATTAAGTAATATCTTTCTCTCAACGATGTTATAGGGACAGAAGAGTAGGAAATACTTGGAGTCTTCTATGGGATATGAGCAGGCACAGGATGGGTCAGGAAGGATGTTAACTTTGGGAAGGTGGGATTTTAGTCTAGAGAATCCTTGGCGTAATTGCATATGGCAAATATTAGCAAATCTGCCACCATGGAGATAGAACTCAGGAACAGTGTCTGTGGCTAAGAGAGTAGTTTTAAGTTTCGATTTGAATATATGCAGAGAAAGCGAATCTCTAATGTCGAAAGGCAGGTTATTCCACTGTTTGATAGCATCTGGGAGAAACGAGTTGCACAGACGCGATGTTCAACATCTAACGGGGCGCACTGACCAACAGTAGAGCTCGACCAACAGGAGGAGGGGGTACTAGATTAGAGAGATAACAAGGAGTCAGTTTGTGGTACATTTTTTTAAAGGAGGACAAGCCTTAAGTATTTACCTCTGTCTGCAAGAGTTGACCATTCAAGTTCACGAAGTAAGTTAACATGTGTTGTATGTTTCAAGGCACCCGTACAAATTTTAGCTATACTGAATCGATTCCAAGCGATCAGACAGCACTTTACCACTGTTGTCGAATAAAGCACAGGCGTAATCAAGGATTGGACGGATCACAGAACAATATAGTTTGACCAGGGATTTGCGTGATAGTTTATACTTGAACCTACGCAGTAAGGAAATTCTTTGACTAGCTTTATTGGTAATCTGTGTGATATGGGCTTGCCAAGATAAGTCACCACTCAAGGTGATAACGAGATGTGTATGACTGTCTGCCTCAGGAATCGGAGACCCACGCAAGAAAACGGTGGATGAGCAGGTTTCACTAGTTTCGCAGAAAATATTACAGATAGTGATTTGGTGGCATTGGATAACACTCGCCATATCATATTTACCTCTAATTTTGACCGTTCCGTTATACATTTTGACAAATTCCTAATTACTTCCACGTTTCCGCATTTCATCAATTCTATAAACTTATCACTAGAAATCAAATGTTCAAATTTAACTAAGTCTTTTTTCTCTTTCTTCAAAATTATGAAATTTTACAATTAATAAAATTCATCTACAATTTCGAGAGATAAATCGCATATTCTGTCATCTATTGATACTTTGAACTGCCTTTTATCTTTTTCCTGTTCTTTTATTCAAATTATGTAAACTGATCTTTAACCGAGTTATTGTTTTTTCTTTCATCCAGTTTTCGCAAAAAAAAGTAAATATTTTACAACTTCAAATTTCGATTTAATTTTTACTATGTTCTTAGTTTCTTGATTGGCCAGATACGTCACTTTGCCATTGGATAAGAAACTTCATTTGCAATAATTATTGTATCGTATTGGAAGGAAAATCTCCAAGTTTGTCACCACCATCATTACAAATATCGTCGCAATAGATCAATGCCAAACTTAAAAGCACTGAGCCAGTTGAAGTTATTGGATGACAGCATTTCACAGTTACATTTGTAAGCACCAAACACTTTTTGTGGGGGATCAGAGTTTTTGATTCGGTGCCAGATTTTTTACACGCACTCTTTGGTATTCTCAGTGAACATGGGAATGTTCCGAGTTCACTTATTACAACTATATTACATGCTTTGGAATTTACTCATAGGACGAATCAAAATAAAAAACAAAAAAACTAGGACATAACCTTTCAAACTCTGACTTAAAATAACTGACATATATTGTCCTTACCAATGCATTTTTGGGGGGATATAACACCCCACATCTCACATCCATACATAAATATAGGAACAATAAATTTATTTTTTTTCTGATAGGCCTAAATTAAATTTAATTTAGACAGATGAATTGTTCCACACGTCTAATGAAATGTTACAAATAAATCCTCCAATATAGTAGTTCAGACATTTGTAAAAAAAAAAAAAACCATCTTGACACACCGTATAAAATGCTTTTTGCAGATCGATAACGTGTCACACGTAGAGAAGTTTCTTCTTGCCAGAAAATTTCACGTATTTATCTGTTAAAGATTGAAGAAAAAATACATGATCACTTGTTCGAGAGTTTCCCATAAGGCCAATCTGAAATTAATTGTTAATATAACTATCTTCCATGTGCTTTTGACAATGATTTTTTTTTCAAAACGGCACAAAACAATTTAGATATACAACTGCTTAGAGATATTCCCTTGTATTTATTTGGGTCCAAAGCGGATCCGCCTTTATGAATAAGGGTAAGTAGACTTGGATTGTATTTGTGTCTTTTTGTCGAAAAACCACTTGTAAGTAGTCATTACCCTATTCCGCAGTCCGAACTCCTTACTCTCCATAAGCTAACCTGTCCTTGTCTAACTTATATACATAGAAGTTCTATTGTCCATATTGCACACGCTCCTCTGTAAAATGTTGACATAGGCTGTATTAGCCCAAATAAATTAAAGAGTCTTCAGCGGGTAACTACTCAACATGTTTCGGAGCCTTTTACCCGTACATGTCTCTCTGAGCAGCGGCTCCTTGCCTAAGCTAAATATTCAGCAAAGACAACCCACATAATAATGAATAAATATGAACGTGGCAATTGATGAATTAGCTAAATATGTGAAGTTTTGCTTATAAATGCAGAGCTTCATATCAAAGAAGAATACCTGTCAAACAAACCATAATTACCAAATTTTCATAGTACAGGTTCAGATAAGAATAATTTGACTTACCCCTGAACCAGAATGTACCCTTTCTAGCTGGACAGCTTTTCCTAGTTAAACCATCCGCCAATGTTTAACTGAAGTGGAAACAAGCTGGGGCATTATATGCAGTACCAGTGATTGTAAAATAAACAGTTGCAGCTAGACCACCTGTACAAACCAAGGAAAATGCTAACAAGGACTGCAACAATGTACATCCTGTACCAGAGATGTAAAACAAACTCCATGATGACACCTACTCCTCAAACAATTAAGTTCTATTTAACTGCCAGCCCTGAGTCAATGTGTCAACTTAATGTGTCTGGTTTGTGACACTTGAGAAAATACTGTCAATTTTGAGTAATTTTTTAATAGTGAGTAAATGTGCATTTAGGCATATCAGAAAAGAATGGAAGTCATTAGCATTTATGCCAAAAACATGCTATCAAAAAATTGTTCTTAACAGGATTTTGAGCACAATTAGGCAAACATGCAACTGTCGTAGGCCGCTTCTTGCTACCTGTAGCCCCTGGGGGTTTACCTAACAGAAAACATGTAAGCCTAAAATGTCTGATAGTGAATATTAAAACAGAAAGATGCCAAAAGATAAAGTTAAGTAGCAAAACAGACAAGTCTAAAAACTGTAAATTATTGCGGCCAAACTTTCTAATAATCTTTGGATGTTAACAGTAGAATTATAGTCAGAAAAGAATGAAAGTCTTTTGTATTTATGTGAAGAGAATGCAATGAAAATATTAACCAGATATCAAGTACAATTAGGCAAGCTTGTAACTGTCGTAGGCCGCTTCTTGCTACCTGTAGCCCATGGGGGTTTACCTAACAGAAAAAAGCTAGCCTAAAATGTCCGAAAGGTGAACATTTAAACATAATGGTGTCAAAAGATAAAATTAAGTAGCAAAACAGGCAAGTCTAAAATCTCTAAAATTATTGAAGCCAAACTTTCTAACCATCTCGGGATATTTACAGCAAAATTTGTAGAAATATTTGATCAAAAGTACACCTTTGAATCCTCTTGACTCAAGTTTATTATAAATAAATTTGGTTCTTGATGCAAAGTCCTGAAATTTAGAACAAATACGACCAAATCTCAAAATTTGTGACCAAAATGTATTATATGCAATAGTATCCGAAATATTACTGTCCGGGAAAGGATAATTAACTACTTCAAAGTTAAACTCATCTATTTTGTGATAGACTTTAATACAAAACCTGTCATTAGTGACCTGAATATCCAAGTCCAAAAACACATCTCTGAAACCATCTGAATTGTTACCCTCCAAAGGGATATCTTTTGGGTAAATTTCTTTAGCAATTTCACTGAAATTTTGTATATTTACACAAGCAATGTCATCAATATATCTTGCGTTGTTTGATAATTTTATAGCCATTTGAATGTCCCTTTTCATCAATTTATCCATATACTTAAATTCAAGCCAGGTTAAATACAAATCTGCCAGTAAAGGGGAGCAGTTGCTGGCCATTGGAATGCCTTTTATTTGTTGAAAAACCAATGGTCCGCATTGAACAAAAGTATTATCCAAAAGAAATTTTATAGCATCTATTAAAGTTTCAACAGTGTAAGATTTAACGTTACTTTTTGAATATTCATTGTGCGACCAATATGCTTTCTTTGTATATGAATTGATATTAATGTATGGTTTACCATTATGTTTAAACATTTTGTTTATTAATTCTGAAAGTGAACCTTTGACTTCATCTACGGGTAGATTTGTGTACAGTGTAGAAAAATCAAAACATTTGATATTTTTAGCTTTTACATCTTTGATTTTAGATACAAACTTGGAAGAATTGCTAATACTTCAAAAACAATTTATTTCACAGTTTCTAGAAATCGCATTACAGTATTTACGAAAATGACTCCTAATTGCAGTCAAACACAATGTTACATCTTTTGACAATTATTTTGTTGTACATTTTCCAGCACCGGCTATGAATCTAGATTTAAAAGGGTTTTTATGTAATTTGGGTATCCAGAACAAAAGTGGAATAGAGGAGTCCTCTTCAGAAATTTTGATATTAAAATTCCTTTTCATCTCATCTTTATGTGTATCTATCAAATTATCAATGGATTGTTTGTGTAATTTATAAACGTTATTTCCTCTTATGTCTGAAATATTGTTTATACCAAGTTCTTTTTTCAAAACATCCAGATAATATTTTTTGCAGATGATCCCAAAATTGTTCCCTGCCTTGTCTATGTTAGTGACTACAAATCTTTCTTGTAGTTCTTTGACTGCTTTTGAAACTTCAGGTTGTTTTAGATTAACCGTATTGAAATTCTTAATGTGGGATTTGTAACGACAAATTCTATTTCTAAAGACTCGTTTCAAGTTTGATAACCATCCTTCAAATTTCTGAAATTCAATTTTTTCTTTCTTGGCCCATTTCATACAGTAGGAATCAAATGCATCACATGTATCCTGAAAAATATTGTCAATGTTTAACTTAGGACACATCCAAAATTTTGTACCGTTTTTCATAATCTCTTTTAAACTTGAATTATGTATAATATCCAAATTACCTGTAAATACATGTTTGTGGTATGCATCAACAAAATTATAATATTTACTGTTAGACATACAGTCACAATTTTGATTCGCTCCGATATCTTCAAGAGTAATTGAAGCCAGAAATTTCTTGTAATTCATGATACTTTGTCTAATATTGTTGCCATATTTATAGGAAATGATGGGGGGATCTTTTATTTTGCACTCCTTGGGAATCATGTTACGAACAAATTTCAGTTTGAAAAGGGACTGAATGTTTAGTGAATCAATAATTTTGTGTTTGAAAGGAATGCTGCAAAACATTTGATCTAATTTTTTCTTATTAGAATCTGGTTTCCGAATAGTTGTTGTGTAAGCGTACACAATTTCACAAAACTTTTGCGGAAATGTGTGTTCTGAATCAGTAAGACCCAAATATTCATTGATTTTTGTTATGTCTCGAAATGATAGTGCTTTAAGAGCTGTATGTAATGTATGAATACTGGTGGGTAAAATGACGTCAACACCTTGCTCACCAATATGCACGTGTTATAGGGATGTGTGGGTTGTTTACTTGATTTTACCATTGCTTTTCACGTCTCTTTTTGGAAGGAATGGTGGTTTTTAAAAGGACCTTTCTGGTGGGTGTTGATGTTAGGGGCTGCATGCATCAATAATTGGTGTGACCACCATGCTTCTGTAAGCAAGCTTGGAACCCCTGGGCATGCCGCTTGTCAGCTTGGTGATCTCAGCCTGGGGAATTGGACGAATTGGACTCCGCTGGTCTGTGAGCCTCTGTGCCAGTTGGTCCCGGGTGGCTACAGATTCTTCATACTCACCCCTGATTCGACGGCCAAGCACATCCCACAAATGTTCGATGGGGGACGGGTCAGGAGAACCGGCTGGCCATGACAACAATAGGATAGTTTGTTGCTGCAGACACTGCATGCTGACTCGGGGCAGTGTGTGGTCGTGTATTATTTTGTTGAAACAATAGCCCTGGATATTGTTAGATCCATACGTCATATGTGGGCAGGATCTTATACACGTTGCACTGGCCTGTTAGTGCCCCGTTCACCGTGACGAGAGCTGTTCTCCCTGTTCCTGTAATCCCCCCCCCCCCCATAGCGGGCATGTGCAACCGTACATCCTTTTACGAACCTTTCGGAGGGCATTCGTGCAACCCTGATTCTTCCATCGTAGAAACCCAAGCAGAATCGGGATTCACTTGACCACAGCACACTGTTCTACTGATGTCTGGTCCTGGCTGCATGTTCCTCACATTATTCTACACGTTGTATCTTGTGTGCAGGACTGGGAGGGATGCAAACGGCAGAGTGTTATGCCCTCAGTTTGGGCGACACTAGTCTCATGTCAATGGTAGACTGTGATGCTCTGATGCTGCAGGCATGGCGTCACTGATGTCAATGGTAGGCTGTGATGCTCTGGTGTTGCAGGCCTGGCGTCACTGATGTCAATGGTAGACTGTGATGCTCTGGTGTTGCAGGCCTGGCGTCATTGATGTCAATGGTAGACTGTGATGCTCTGGTGTTGCAGGCATGGCGTCACTGATGTCAGTGGTAGACTGTGATGCTCTGGTTTTGCAGGCATGGCGTCACTGCTGTCAATAGTAGACTGTGATGCTCTGGTGTTGCAGGCATGGCGCCACTGCTGATGGTACGTGGAAAGAAACCCGCACCTCTTCACATACTGAAATGAAATAATGGTCATCCATCGCATCTGACAGTCTTGGACGCCCAGATCAAGCCTTCCTCTTGCATCCTCTTGGTTAATGGAAACAGTCCCACAACCGTTTTAACCGATGACCTGGAGCACCCCATTATCCTGGCAACAGCCAGCTGGGAAAGGCCAGCCTCCAACATCCCAAAGATTCTGCCCCTCTCAAATTCAGACAGTTGTGAGTGACCCTTACACTGGGGCATGATGAATTCACATTATTCGCAGTAGTACCATCTCCCCTCCCCCATATAAAGCCCATAGGCACCCGGATACCAGACACACTTTTCGCACCTCCCTGGCTGTTGTCTTGTTTTAAGGACACTTTGTGTGTGTGTGAGTGCTCAGGCATACTTCCTTGTTGATGTTTCATGATATTCCATGTCCATATAAAGGGATGTTTAGAGCGGTCCATTGAAAGCCAATGGGGGTGGCATCTTTTTTCCCTGCAGTATATATTTTCTGTGTCGCAGAGGAAACAGTCGCACACCGTGAGCTTAGTTGCCAGTGGACCACTCACAACCGAGTTTATCCTATGGAAGAGTATATTTTAAGTGCAAGTGGGTATTCTCCTAGTTCACCAGAATTTTAGTTGTATGTTTTTCTTTTTCTTTTTGTTTTTATTGTGGCTTCTTTTTCTTTTTAGTTTTTTGTTCTTTGTTCAGGTATTCTTAAAGAGAAATCAGAAATCAAAGGTAAACTTTTTTCAAATGTAAATTAAAGATACTCGCCAATTTCTAAATGACTGCCGTCAATTAATGTGGTTTTCACACTTCACTTGCCTATACTACTGTCGGGGATACTAGGCTATTTATATCGATATTAAATTGAGTTAGACTGAGATTGGACCTTTGTTTCACACTAAAGTTTTCTTGGAAAACAATTTGGAATTCATTCCTTGAATTTTGTAAACAAAAACAATGAAACCTGATGTTCATTATACCGCAGAATAATTCAGACATGCACTTTCGGAAAGATATTCTCCAGTCTCCAATACGGTTAAAGATGCATCCTGTTTTATGGAAAATGCGAACAAATAGGCATACAGATGTGCCGATATGTATGGATTTTTGTCAGTATTCTTGCTTTTACTGTGCAGTTGATATATTTGTATGTACTTGCAACCTTGTGTGATTGTATACATGTCATGATGTTATGATACTGTCCATAAACTTCATTTACTGACCGTTTCAAGGTTACTATGATGTACTGCCGCCTATATTCTTAAGTGCAACAAAATTGTTAAGTGGGACGGTAGAATTAAGTGTGCAGAATATACCTACACAGTACGTGTACAGAGAATACATAAACAGCATGTGTACATAGAATAACTCCACAATACGTGTACAGAGTATCCCTACACAGTACGTGTACAGAGTATCCCTACACAGTACGTGTACAGAGTATCCCTACACAGTACGTGTACAGAGTATCCCTACACAGTACGTGTACAGAGTATCCCTACACAGTACGTGTACAGAGTATACTTACGTGTACAGAGTATCCCTACACAGTACGTGTACAGAGTATACTTACGTGTACAGAGTATCCCTACACAGTACGTGTACAGAGTATACTTACGTGTACAGAGTATCCCTACACAGTACGTGTACAGAGTATACTTACGTGTACAGAGTATACCTACACAGTACATGTACAGATTATATTTACACAGTACATGTACAGAGTATACCTACGTTTGCAGAGTATACCTACACAGTACGTGAACAGAGAATACCTGCACAGTGCGTGTACAGAGTATACCTACGTGTACAGAGTTTATCCACACAGAACGTGGACAGAGTATAATTACACAGTACGTGTTCAGAGTATAACTACGTGTACAGAGTATAATTACACAGCACGTATACAGAGTATAATTACACAGTACGTGTACAGAGTGTACCTACACAGTGCGTGTACAGAGAATACCCGCACAGTGCGTGAATATACCATACCTGCACAGTGTGTGTACAGAGTATACCTACATGTACAGAGTTTACCTACACAGTACGTGTACAGAGTATACGTACACAGTACGTATACAGAGTATACGTTCACAGTAGGTGTACAGAGTATATTTACACAGTACGTGTATAGAGTATACCTACACAGTACGTGTACAAAGTGTACCTACACAGTGCGTGTACACAGTATACCTACATGTACAGAGTTTACCTACGCAGAACGTGTACAGAGTATACGTACACAGTACGTGTACAGAGTATACGTTCACAGTACGTGTACAGAGTATACCTACATGTACAGAGTTTACCTACACAGTACGTGTACAGAGTATACCTACACAGTACGTGTACAGAGTATACCTACACAGTACGTGTACAGAGTATACTTACACAGTACGTGTACAGAGTATACTTACACAGTACGTGTTCAGAGTATACCTCCGTGTACAGAGTATATTTACACAGTACTTGTATCGAGTATACCTACACAGTACGTGTACAGAGTGTACCTACACTAACCCACTCGGCTAAGAAACCCCCTGTTTCAAAATGTAAATTATCTGTTTCTATCACCGAGATCACTTAGCTTGATTTTGCGATGTATTATGCGACAAGCAAGACACATTCTGGACAACCCATTATTATAGTTGTGAAGTGAGCGCGGAAATACCAACAGTAGGATGCCACTTATTCAGCTGCGGCAGGTTATCATACATTGAATGATACATTTAGTAACCGTTTCTTGTTATTGCAAATGAACGTTGAAGTGAAACTATCACGAATGTTATCTGAAAATGCAATACCCACAGAATCCTTGCCAGTGTGCCTTGACGCTAAATGAACAACTAGTTTCGAAATTTCAACTAACGAGCAGCGAAAAAAAAAAAAGAAAAAGAAAAAGGACAACTTCACTAATGTGGCAAACTGTATAAACCCTAAGGCCCCTGAAAAAATTTCCTGTTTCTCATCACCGCCCGCCCCGATTTTTAGTCCCGCCCCACAAAAAAAAATGTATATATTTTTTATTTTCACATAAATGCCGTCTGGATGCACACTTGACTTGGAGCAACAAGTTTGCAAATCGATTCCGTACCGATATCGAAATTCGTATTTTGAGATTACTGAAACTACTCTTCAGCGGAATATATATAATACTTATGCTACCCATTGACACCAAGAATGTTGTTGTCGAGGTATTCCAGTGTTGGTTGAAAGAAAAATCCTCCCTCCTTCCCCTAATTTTGAAAAAAAAAATGATGAGAAACAGGAATTTTTTTGAAGGGGCCTAATATAGCCAAATAATGATAAAAAGGTTGAGCCTGATCAATGCTCCAGGTACACAAGAGAGACTGCCCAGAATGAACAGTGGCCGTGCCAGGTGACTTATAAGTAAACAGGAGAACGTGGCTCCAAGCTCTACCTCTCCCACGCAAAATATCGTATACAATTATTTTTGACCGTCTAATCTGGCTTTTTCGTCTTATCATATCCCTAATATCCTTGGGCTACATAGATGAGTCATATGTTTGAATATTAGAAATGGTTTCGCTCACATTGAAGGAAAACAGATTGAACTAAAGAGGATAACTAAAATTGTGTTGTGGGTGATTAAAATGGGACAAAATGTTGGCTTATTCCAGAATTGGACTATTGGGCCAAGAACTTTGAAAAAATGTCAAGCAAATCTGCCCACAGAAAAGATGAATGGGTACTTTTTTCCCCACGGGTTCAGGAACTCTCGCGATTCGAAATACTCCTAACTACTATAATATCAAAATGGTACAGAATTTATATCTCAATGCTAGGAATCCGATCCACTAACAGTTAACGTACAAGAACAGGCCGCGATATACTTTAATTTTAAATTCAACTATTTTTATCATTTGGACCATTCCAAGGCGGTGAGAGAGAATCAGTTTTACATTAATAGTCAAACGATGAATGTGTTTATCTTCATGTGAATAAGTTGTCATGGTTTTTGTATTTCAAGAATTTTAACTGCAGTTCTAATGTCATTATTTTGGACATTTGTTTCTGTTTATTAGATTTTGTTATTTTATTTCATTATGACTTTTCATGGTTTTGTGCAATCAGAGAAATTCAGAGAATTTACAGTATTCGCGGTTTACCCCTCTCACAGTTTCCAAAAAACAAAATTGGTGACAAAATATGACCGTACATGCAAATGATGTAAGAGGAGGAATATGTTTTTCAGAAATAGGTGTGTCCATCAAAAGAATTGTTCTCAATACAATGTTGATGTATGAGCTCTATCAGGTTGCGCATCAAGATCCTTTTTTTTTATTTGCGCTCAGTTTTTTTTTTTTTTTCAATTGTGTTCTATCTTGAAGGTGATTGGCTTGTGACAGTGGAGAACTTACGCCCAAAGCTGTACTACCTGACTGTAATCAGCTAGCAATAGTACTCCTATCTTCCGCACATTTTGATCATCTCAATCGGGAATCAGGGCTACGGACACGGGAAATGCTTTCGGTGATATTCCCCCGAACACTGACCGATCGTGCTCCAAGACTGCCAACAGGATTTACTAGAGTGTCCGTACAATTAACGCCCAGAGCGCGCTGCGAAAACATACCAAGTGCATATCAGCAAAATGGACTTCCCATCATGCTTCCATTCAAGGCCGAGAGGCAAGTGCGGTCTCAAGGGACGGAACGAAAAAACAACCCTGAAAAATATCGGTTGGTAATATTTGCGTGGGCAAGTTCTACATATAATATCATGATGCGAACACTGCAATGCGCAAGTATTAATTTTTATGGCCATTGCCATGTATGTATGTATGTATGTATGTATGTATGTATGTATGTACGTATGTATGAATGTATGTATTAGTGTGTATGTGTGAGTGTGAGTGTGTGTGAGTGTCATGAACTATTTTGCTCACACAATTTTGGTAAAAGAACATTTTTGCATCAAATTTATGTGACAGCCACAATATATTTGCTTGGGGTAAGGGCTGTTTTCATTAAAAAAATGATCACAATGGCAGAAATCATGTATGTTCCGTTCCTTACAGCAAACAGACTCAACAATTCCGGAGTAAACTGCAATATCTCCTTTCTTGGCAACCCACGGTTTTCCCTCCAGGGTTTGGCCGTCCAGAAACGTGGTCGGCTGTGTATATTCTGTTCCGTACACACCTAGGTACACGGGCGCACACAGGTACACATATTTGGACGTGCAAAATAAAAGGTTGCGATCAGAATGATATCTGCATAATATATTTGTAAATTACTTAGCTAAAAATATTACACTCGTTTTTGTAATTTTGAAACTATGCCTGTTGATGTATATTATAAAATTACCTCATCCTAAAGAAAGACGCAAAGGTGACGGAAGCAGATTAAGTAATTGTAATAGTATATACGATTGGTATATACCCTGTGCTGAAATGAATGGATGCCTCTTTAGATAGATTTTGTCGAAGCGTTCGGCCTGCAATTTAAATGTGACCACTTGGAGCTCAACGGTTACATTCCAGAAAAATTTTTACTTAGAAACCCAGTTCTTTTTCATGGCTGAACTATTATGGTACACAGAATATCTCCCGTACACGAGTTATGCTCGGGGACATTAAGTGGAGTCCATTGACCTTGGTCAGTGGGTGGATGCCCTAATCAGTGGTGATAACCGCAAGGAATAATAATCGTGATACTGGAAACTAAACATGAACGTTACGAAGGTAACTACATTGAAAGACACTCCCACTAACACGCAGAATAGCATGATTAACAACAGCCTCAGCATATGTTACATAGTGTCGATGGGAACGTTAGATAAATATGATATATTTCGTTCTCTAGTTTTCGTATCGTGACAACATACAATGTTACTCGTTCCACAACGGATAAAAAGAGGCTTCCAATATTTCATTCTCGGAGTGTTGGATTAAACTTGCTTTATTTATTTCTGGACAGAAAACGATTGGGGAGCAGGCAATGCCTGTATAAACCAACGAAAAGTCCTTTTGGTTTAAACATATTTTTATTTCCGTAAGGATACAATCGGGAAAAAGCCCTTTATAACCGCAAAAGGTCAGTCGCGGAAGAGTTCCGCATATTACGTAATCTGCAGATGGATAGACATGTAATTGTGTATTTCCATATCATCTGAAATAAGTGACTTTATGCCGTAATACTTCATTAAAAACCATTGAATGGTTACGAAAGGTATTGAAGGCTTTAAGAAACAATGGAAGTAGGTGAACCTTCCTCCGTATACCGATCTTCGTCGGTTTCGAACTACACTGACCTGCAACAGGCTGCCCCTTGCCACCTGGACCTTTCTTCAACAAACAGCATTGCTGCTGGTGCAGCTGATAAGTAAACAGTCTGATGTAAGTTTTCGCACTGAAGTATGAAAATGACATTCAGTAATTTCCCTTGCTTGTTGCACAGTATATTGCAATCTAACTTTGTAAAAAAAGGGCAATTTGATTTTTACATACATACATACATACATACATACATACATACATACATACATACATACATACATACATACATACATATACATCTTATATTCCAGAACTGTACATTATCAATTAATGAATGTAGGAAAGCAGGTACATTCACCAAAACTACCTTTTTATGTACCTTATTGATGAACAGTAACAGGCCAATGTATGCGAAAAACATGCAGAAGTTCGACTCCTCGACACAATAGTTATCGGAGGGTATACGAACATTGAGTGCTACTTAGACAGCCCATCCTCCGTCTTTGGCAGGTCCAAAGAAAGATGATCCTGTCGACCTGCGTGCTGCATGTTGACTTGTGTAGACTGTCTTGTAACTGATCCTAATGACCAGATAGGCTGATACATGCTCGTTTGTTTTAAAAAACATTCCACAAGCAATCCTGACATTTTGCCTGACATGAAAATATTTTAAAGACAAATCGTCATCTGTTTGAAACCACATCATAGCCACTTAAATCAGTTAGCTTGGTTCTATAATTCAAACATCGTTTCCGGTCGAGAGGAGTTTCACATGTGCAGCACACCCAACAGGTCAGCAAGTCAAACGTAATGGCGTTGTAGTACTGGAATATTGTTTTCGTTGATACAATAAACTGGATCCCAGCTTCGTGACGCTTGCTCTTTTCTGTAATTTCTTGGTGCCAGATTTTAAGTAACAATAAGTTTGATTATTTGGGTTATGACATTTTGTGAAATATTCAAGGTAAAGCTGCTAAAATGTACCACAGTCTTGTTTTTGGTTAATAATTTTAATTTAATAATTTATTAGGAAAACTTCCCCTTTACAGCGGGGGCACCAACGGAACCGGGAAAATTCCATGATGCGTCCAAGATATACACAAATAATCAGGCATCCTTATTATCAATCAAATAATCTTGGTTTCTTGAAATAAGTACAGTAACTATAACAGTACAAGTAATAATTTACGTCCTCCGCACCAAAACTAGAGATAAACCACTCATTGGGACAAAACTCTCGAAAGCGTAAGGACATGTACATTATACACGTTTCATATACAATGCATAACATATGGCCTCCAGCGTCATTATTAAGAAAAAGAAATCAGGTATATATACATTGGAGCAGGTCTATTTACAAGAGGTACATATAGAACAATGATACAATCTATCTGTCATTCCGAGAAGTCATTAAGTGACTGTCTCCTGTAATGCCAACCCTCAACCCAAAATTTTTTACATGTTTGATCAAACAATTCACCAATGTCCTGTCCAAGATCATATGCGTGCTCGCCAAGGAACCAACATACTTTATTTTTCAGCGAGGAGGCGGAAAAACGCTGCAATGCCTGTTTACAATTCTCATTCAGAGAGTTGACTTCCAAATTTCTATATGCCTCTAACCTTCTGTCAACTGTTATCGTTGACACTTTTGGGACCAATGTTCAACCAAATACTTGGAGTTGCTGCTTGACACCGGGAAGGAGGCTATATGCTAAGCACAATCAAATCAGAGTGTGCAACGCATGCTTGAAAGCATAACTTTGTGTGCCAGGTTCTTCGCCAACCACATTATCACGTCAATATTGGATGTTGTTAAGCTATACCATATTGTTCCCTTGGTCTCAATAAATGAATGAATGAATGAATGAATGAATGAATGAATGAATGAAACTTTATTAACTGCACCACACAAATACAACTGTAGTAATTTGGTAACACATAATACATGCGTACAAAAGTTACAAAGCCGGACCATACAGTACAAAAGCGTACATATCACATATATCAAACACCTACTTACAAACTCATAAAAAAAACAATAAACCGATACTAAAAACCTATATATATATATATATATATATATATATATATATATATATATATATATATATATATATATATATATATATGTATATATATATATATATACATGTAGCTATGTTACATTACATTGTCACTATTGCATTTTAAATCTTAAAAATAAGATGAGTTAAAAAGTCCTCTTTTCTTTAGAATATTCACAAAATATGTTTCTACTATTTTAATTTTTTCTGTATCATCCAAATTCATGAGAAATAGAAATTTTCTTGATCGTCAAGTGTGGTAAATGTAGGGGAAATATCGGTTATCTCATTAAATAAAACAGTTTTTTTAGAATCATGTTTTGCAGTGTAACATTACATGTATCTCATCTTTAACTTTATTGCAAATTTCACAAAATCTTTCTTCCAAGGTGTTTTTTTTTGTGGTCTCCTATGTCTCCCCTTTTCAATTTTTAGGTTATGCGCACTGATTTCAAATCTTGTCATATTTTCTTTGTGGACCGACCTTTGACATTAAGAAGGTAATTTTCAATTTCAAATTTTCTCTAAAATTTCGTCTAGTTTCGTTATTTTTTATCGGCGCCTGAATTTATATCCATCTCTGTCTGCCACTGGCTTATGAAATGTTTTCTAATATTTTCGACAAATTTTTGATGCTGGAAAGTCGTCTGTCAGTAAACCGATGTTTTTCCATATCACTGTGAAGTCTAGATTGCATAACGTATCTCTAACACATGTTATTCAATGGAATTTCCCCGTATGTATGCTTTCTGCATTGCCGAGAAAACAGTCGTAAAGAAATGAATCAGGTTTCATATGTACTATTCTTAGCCAATTTTTACACATTCAATTTATAATTTTTAACGTAAGATGGTATCTCCCGACCTCACTTAACACTGCCATATTTGTCGATTTTTTGTGGACCCTTAGGCAAAAACGCAAGGAATTTAATTGTATTTTACAAATAAGAACTCTGAGTACTCTTCTATTCTGTTACTAAACAAACATTTGTTATTCGACAGCATGTATGGTCCCCAGACTTCACTTGCATTTAACAAAATAGGTGATGGCAGGGTATCAAATAAACGTAACAATACTTGTACACTTATTTGTGTATTAAAGAATAGTCTTTTGAGCCTTCCTAGAGCTTTCCTTGCTTTATTACTGAGTACTTTTTTATGGAATTTGCAAAAGAGCCATATGCTTTGACCTCTATCCCTAAGTAACAATATTCATGAGTTGTGTCTATTACCTCGTGTCCAATAGTAAATGTCCTTTTCAATTTTCTGCTAGCTTTATTAAAGATAACTATTTTTATTTTTGGATATTTATTATCATATTCCAGTCGATGTAATATTTGCTCACTTTGTCAAGACATCTTTGCAGTCCAAATTCACTTTCTGATAGTATAATTAAATCATCGTCTTATAAAAGGCAATTAATGATTTTATCATATAATTTTACTGAATGGCATTCGGAGTCAAATATGTTTGGAAGGTCTTTAGTAAACATATTGAAAAGAGTGGGAATAAGAGTGCATCCTTGTCTCAGACCATTACTTGACGATATGTATTCCGATAAACCATCTTTAAATTTCAGCTGCTTCGTAGTTCCAAAATACATGTCCTTTATTATATCATAACACTTTGCGTTTATATCAAGTTTTAGTAATTTATAGAATAATCCTTGGTGCCACACAGTGTCATAGGCTTCCCTAATTTCAATAAAACATACATACAGATATTTATTCTTTTTGCACAATTTAGTATCTTTATCAATGAGTGTCCTTAGAACCAAAATATGATCAGATGTTCTCGAATTTTTAACAAATCCGATGTGGAACTCATTATTGAGTTGCCTTGATGAGAGGTACTTTTGCAATCTCGAATTGATAATCCCACAAAATAATTTCGATATGCAACTTCCTGATGATGTTCCCCTGTATCGATTTGGATCAAACATTGGCACCCCCCCCCCCCTTTTTATGCAATAGTGTAAGAAAACTAGTTTTCCATAAATTGAGGAAAAAGCCAGATGATAATACAGTATCAAATATTTTTAACAACAATGGCATCAATACATCTTTGGCGTTTTTCAGCATTTCGTTAATAATAAGATCTTTTCCAGGAGATTTGTAATTTTTTAACTTGGCTATCATAAGGTCGATCTCAACCATGTTAATTCGATAATCAAGCTTTGGAAATGAAGGAATATATTTTTAACTTAAGGCTTTTCCGATGGACTGATGCATACAGGATTTTGTTGGGTCCATACCATTGGACATGAGTTGTAAAAAATGTTTGACCCACATTTCCGTGCTTATTTTATCACCGGCATTGCCAGAAATATTTTCAGTAATACTTTCCAGTTCGTTTAATACGTCCAAAAACTTTTTCGGTCTAAAAATGTAAAATCTGGCATTTTCTGCACGGGAGGGAATTGGTTTCAGTGGATTTTTCTTCTAGCCAGTGGTCATGTGGATATTTGATGTTATATTTAAAGGCAGCGAAATTTATTTATGGAAAAGAACTTTTTGAAAGGAGCCGTTCATAGACCCTTCCTTGAAATAGCATGCATGCAAATTTTGCAATAGGAAAGGTCAGAATTAGCTCTTAGGGGTATATTTACCCCAATGCACAAATGAATACACAAACATTTGGAGGGCTATAGCTGCGTATTCCCATTAGCTTGTATGTTAAAGCAACCTTAACTTAACCAGTCACTGTTGTAGCTGTGGTTATATGATTTTTGTTAGTTATGCATCTAGATTTACTGTCTGAAATTTGGTGTTTCCATGTACAGTAGTTTTCAAGTTATTAAGTTGCAAAATAAATGTAAAGTAATGGGAATACGCAGCCCTAGCCCTCCAGTGACTGCAGTGCCCTCTTTTAGGCAGTTATTTAACCTTCTGTTCTTGGCCTTACATGATGATGATGATGATGATGATGATGATGATGATGATGATGATGATGATGATGATGATGATGATGATGATGATGATGATGATGATGGTGGTGGTGGTGGTAGTGGTGGTGGTGGTGGTGATGATTATAGTAAATAGGTTAGTTGTATTGATTAAATCAGTACAGCTGCAGATGGCTGTAAAGTATAATGCAGGCGTAGTGTCCTGCAAGACTTGCTATTTTTGTATCACGATATATCACACTAAACTGTAACTGTTCTTGCTCCCTTATAAAAATGATTTAATTCATCAAAATGGCAATATCTTCAAGTTTGAAGCAACGTTTTAAGCACCGTCATGGACATTAACTTGCGTTGCACGAGTTGTAGTGTTCAGTGGCTTTTTCTTTTTCTTTCCTAATAAACCCCGCGTCTCCTGAAAGGATTTAAAATATTTGTGAATGACAACTATTATGCCACAGGCCATAGAGTCTTCATGTTACGACAACGTGCCTGAGGGCAGGTCTACCTGTGTCACTGAGGGCAGGTCTACCTGTGTCATTCGACCTTTACTTTTAAAGATCTAACGTATGATGTTTTATTACATAAACTTCGTCTTTACGTTCGGAACATCGGTTAGGTGGGGGAGGTTTCGAGGCGCATCAGGTGCAAAATCTCCAGCTTTCGCATGCTGTCCAAACCCCAACAGTTTGTTTAACATTTCTGCAAGTGATTTATTGCACATCATGCGTACAAAACGTCTTGTCTTTTTTTGAATCAGAAACCTATGCCAAAAAATGTGAATTATGTGACAACTTGTGGCCGTCTTTTCTGTACCTCTCTGTACAAGGCAAGACAAAGTCAACCAGACCTTCACAGGACAAATGCTAGGGTAGTGTTTTGAGTAATAAATATATCGTACCACGTACGGTATATTCTAAGTTTTTGCAGGGCCTTGACAATGTTATGCCGCAAATACATTGTGGGAATGTTAAACAGAGATTGTAAAATAATTCACAACATTCTAACACAAATGAAGACTGTGACATGTGAACTACCCACTATCTACTCAGTAATGATAATCTGAAACTCTTCTGTCAGAAAACCTCAAGGTCATCCTTACTGGCATGCAAAAAAGCTTGCTAACGAAAAGGATTTCCATTTGTTTCATTGTGTTGCTGTTGTAGGCCGGATATGAGCCAATGCCAGCCGCGGGTACCTCCGTGGGTGTTGTCCGATTGGTACGGGCACTATACCTAATTTACATCATAGATAGTGCATCGTAGTGTGACCAGTTGTCGGTATGTATCATTCTTTCTTCGTGATTTTGCCCGTGTTCGATCCTAATTGAGTCGTATTGAAGTAAATTGATGGCGTGGCCACATGAGAAGCCTGCTTGCTCTGTTCGGATGGTTATGCTTCTAGCTATTACAGTGTCACCATAGCCCTTTTAGATCTGCCTGTAGGTAGATAGCAGGATATACTCTCTCTCTCTCTCTCTCTCTCTCTCTCTCTCTCTCTCTCTCTCTCTCTCTCTCTCTCTCTCACACACACACACACACACACACACACACACATATCTGGCACTAGGATGACTGTGTCCATCAAGAAGCGGAAGGAGCCCCCTTTTCCAAAGACCTGAGCAAGACCCATGTTAAAGGACGTGTTACAAGTTTGCCTGTAAGACTCGTGTTAAAGGATGTGTTACAAGTTTGCCTGTAAAGGACGTGTTACAAGTTTGCCTGTAAGACTCGTGTTAAAGGACGTGTTACAAGTTTGTTACAAGTTTGCCTGTACCGACTCATGTTAAAGGACGTGTTACAAGTTTGTTACAAGTTTGTTACAAGTTTGCCTGTACCGACGACTTACCTGTCATAGATTGAAACACAATACGGTCATCGTGCAACAACGACGGAAACGAGGCTTCTCTGTAGATTTGTGGTGTGTTTTGCGAGCAATGGTTTGTGATCGTGTATATAACACCCACCAGTTATAGAGGCTGAGGAAACAAAAGAGATGATGCTCCATTAAGGCTGTGTCTGTGTCTGCCATCACCTGTATACTGAAAAAATCGTTAATTACCCGTGTGATGGAAGTTTTGGACGCCAAAGATTTTATAAACGTATTCTTCCGACATATAAAACAAATTGATTTTATATTGTTAAAACTTGAGTTAATCATAATTTTTAATGGCAAGTAATGGGATTGTTTTCTTTGCAGGACGTAGGTATGGAAGTAAATTTCAGCAGAAGGCATACTCTTAAGCAAAATCATCTGAAACATTTGAAATTCGGATACTTAAGATACTTTCCAAAGAAAGTAGCCTATAACGTCTAAAAAATCGATTTAAACCAGTCTATCCATTAAACATTTTCAGCCATGGGCATTTCCTTGTGCTCGGGTATTCCGAATTTAAACATTTTTTTCATCCTCGGGCACTTACTGGTACACGTTAAGTCAAACATGACATTAATCGTCTTCGGCACTAGAATGGAAAGACGTGTATCTAAATCAAATAAATATGTTGAATTTAAATGGAGATATTACAGTAATATATACTGCAAGCGGTGAGTGTAGGGGGATATGTCCAGGACCAGGGGCCCATCACAGCTGTGAGAGAGTGTATGGTGGACCGTTTGCCTCTGCTCTGGTCCCGGAAAGCATGGCAGCACCACCTGATTAGAATAACCATGGTTTCCTCCGCCGCATCTACTTTTTTCTTCTTTATTTTCTCTTCTTTCCTGGGCCACCTGTGTCACACAGGATCGCGGTACAGAAGCGAAGAGCCACAGCATTATGCTTCTTCTTCTTCTTCTTCTTCTTCTTCTTCTTCTTCTTCTTCTTCTTCTTCTTCTTCTTCTTCTTCTTCTTCTTCTTCTTCTTCTTCTTATTATTATTATTATTATCATTATCATTATCATTATTATTATTATTATTATTATTATTATTATTATTATTATTATTATATGGGTTAATTGTTTAATTGCTTTGAAATAGACTTAAGAAACCATTAATAATTTTTCAAGCTGGCCAAATGCCATTCTGCGGCGTTTTGCACTTCTTGGTGAACTGTGGCATGAGTTGGCAGGGCCGATCACCGCCAAATGCTCTCAAGAACGTCCAGGTGCAGTCAAGACTGGGCGGCACCTTTGCGGCGGTATGCAGTCAAGCGTGGCGAACTATGGTAAGACCCCAAATCGCCGTACTTTCCCACAAACACTTCTAGGGACCAGCAAGCATCTGTCGGTTATTGGAAACCCATCATGGTATCGCATTAAAAGAAAAAGTCTCGGAGAAGTTAAATGCTTAATTGTGGATCGCTTTTATGTATATCTCAATTAGTAACACATGAGTTACCTCAAACTACACGTGTCTGCTCTGCCACTTGTACGAAGCTTTATGCTAATGTCAGCTCACCAGCCATACATCTAGAATTATCATTTTCAGATCTTACTGTAGTTAATTTCTTGGATTAAGCCGAGACAAGTTTTGGACACATGATATATATTCTTGTAACCCTTTTACATTCCATAGCAAATGACAAAAAGTTTAAAAATGTCTTCTTCTTCTCCTTCGTCTTCTTCTTCTTCTTCTTCTTCTTCTTCTTTTTTTTTTTTTTTTTTTTTTTTTTTTTTTTTTTTTGCAAGTTGAAACAAAATGGTGTGGCGAGTATTATTTGTGCTGAAATCTGCTCCAAGTTATGATATACTCAAGCAAAATGAGCGCCTTCCTGAAGTTCATCTTTCATGTGGTAACCTTGAACCTATAATGCCATCAAGTCACAACACACTGCCAGCGCGAAGGGATGATGGGAATCATGATCATATCTCGTATACAAAAAGATGAGCGATAAGCCGGGTTATTTACGCATATGTCATTTGTTACTCTGTGTTTTAATCAAAGGGCATAATTAGTACTTCTGGTTTGAGGGATTTCAGAATTTGTTCTTTTAGTATCATATTATATATACAAAGATAGAGTGAAGCAAAATGACAGCGTTTCACTGCTACCAAGGAGGGTAGAGCTCTACCCTCCTTGCTGCGACCAAAGTATACTAAAATTTTCTCCTGCTACTTAATTTTATGGCATGTTGACATTTAATCTTTGAGCTGCTAAAGTTGGAGAAGACGACACTTAACATGCAGTGTATCAAAAAATTAAAAGACGTAAACATACAAGACATCCCTTATAATACATGGACAACATTGAACATAGTAATAAAAGAAGAGGACATAACTATACAATTTATTACTAATAATACATATGCAACATCAAAAGTTCACAGTATCAACTGAAGCAAAGGACATAACTATAAAAGTTGTTTCTCATGATACAAATGCGATGTCAAACATGCACTCCAATAATAAACGTAGAGCACATAACCGTACAAGTTATTATTTATAGCACACATCAAATATTAAATGTACACGGTGTCACTAAAAGCATAACTTTACATGTCATAACATGTAACACACTCAAATCCCCTGAATGTACTTAATTCTTTAAGTGTCAAATTTTGGACTGAGTCAACAGCTTTTCTCTTGAACTTCAATCATGTTGGAACTTGAATGTAAGATCTTTTTACGAGGAATACGAATCTGAGATCCTAATGATAATTCAGACTAGTCTGACTTTAGTAGATCGACTTTAGACGTGATTGGCACTTAAAGAGTTAAAGGTTTCAATATCGTAAACATGAACAGAGCAACCCAGATACACAAAGAATGGACTGCTGTGTTTTGTTCCAATATCCTCCACCAGAGGGCATCATTGTATTACACAGGCTTTTGCCTCTGACCACCGTGAAGCTCAGGAGAAGTCCGTATCCGCCCTGCCTCTGAGGACATGTACTTCATGACGAGTCTCTGGGCTAAGCCTGTGCGAAGGCAGGTGCAGTCTTGTCAAAGAGGATTTACTTACAAGGTGCAGGTTTTGTAAAAAAAAAAAACAAACTTAGAATATACATTATGTTTCGACAAATGTGGCTTAATCTGGTTTACGTAACACAGTTTCATTTATCAGAATGCAAAATTTGTCTTTCTGTTTAGACATTGTTGTGCTTCAAATACCATCCATCGTTAGCAAATGGCTCAACTCTTTCAGTACCACGTTTTGGACTGAGTCAACAGGCATTGCGCCCGAATGGCGCCGAGGAAAGCTGTTGACCTGGACTTCTATACTCTATATAACTGCAGCCTGCACTTGAATGACACGTCCGTTCACAGGAAACACCAATCTAAAGCCCTTATCATTCAGAGAAGTCCACTTTGAGGATAAGACGGTCGCAGTTGGCACTGAAAGAGTTAACATTACAAAGTCCTGCAAAGAAGGGGTGGGTGGGCGGTGGTGGTAACTCTGGTTCTTTGAGACATTAACCATTTGTGCTTGTCGGTATTACTCTTGATATATACCTCAGTGCACTCAAGTATAAACTCTTTACTTTATTTATTTTGTAATCAAAGCAGCTGCCAAAATCATATTATTGCGTTGTGGCTATGAATATTGCATCAATTTTTTTCTTTGCTACAAAAGACATAACTGCATTTTTGTTGAAAAAGGCTTAGAAGTTTCAGCAGGAACTGTCTGCAGCTACTGCTTAGCGATGACAGTGCTGCCATCTGCCGCCAATAAACTACCCAAAGAAGGCAAAACACTACTGTTGGTTTCATCCACAACAATTGGGCAGCTACTTGAAAGGTTTAAAACTTTATTTCTTTTCACTTATAATCATACCTGATGATGCACAAAATTCCTTCAAGGTCATAACCGTTTCAATGTATCTTGCTGTCAAGCTTGGGAAGTGTAATCTTGTCGTCCATTATGATCAGGACGTATAACCTTGTTGTCTTTTATCATCAGGACATATGGCCTTGTCGTCCATTATCATCAAGACATATAACCTTGTCTTCCATTATCATCAGGACGTGTAACTTTGTCTCCCATTATCATCAGGACGTATCATCTTGTAAACTACATACTAAAGACATGGTAAAGTTTTACTGCAGTGTCCCTCTTGCCAAAGTGTGTTACTTCACAGTGAAACACCTTAAATTACTGGTGGATGGACTGTCTGTAAACTGCTTCATAAAGACAAGATAATATTTAACTGCAGTGTCCCTCTTGCCAATATGTGTTACTTCACAATCAAACGCCATAAATTACTGGGGGGTAGTTTGAGAAAAAAAAGTGACGTTTCTTCACTGCTAAAAAGTCTAAATGAATAATAAATGCTTGAACAGGTTTTAAAACATACATGCAAAGTGTTTTTTTTTTTTTTTTTACTTTAACACTCTCCCCTTGACTTGACTGAATCAACCAGTTTTCTAATTGTGTAAATGAAAATGAAAAGCCAATAAAGATGTTCATAAAAATCCGTTTCTTTGCAGTCCTATAAACTGAGATTTTGCATCATAGGCAAATCACACTTATGAAGAAATTTCATCTTCTTGTATTGAATAGCGGCATTTGTTGTCAGCACTTTCATCTGTTTATATGTATAATTTAAAGTGTTTTAAACATGATGGTAAATCATGTATGAAAAAATTAATACTTTAAAAACAACCAGAATCATAAGATGGACCTTTGATAAAAAAACTCCAAAGATTTCAATGCAAAAATCGAACATGCCTCCTGGCCTTGCAGCTTGCCAAAGCCAGCACTTGTCCCATAGCTGCTGGTACTACCAGCGCCACTCAAGCGTGTGTTGGTTTTTTTTTTTTTTGGGGGGGGGGGGTTTGGTTTTAACTCAAAGTTAAATATTTGCGAATTTGTACATTTTTTTTTTTTTTTAGTTTTTTTTTCCTTCTTTTTAACTCAAAGTTAAATATTTGCGAATTTGTACACCAAAGCAAGTATTAAGTTCTCTCATGGCTTTATTCTTATTTGTAACTTGACGTGCTACAGCAGTAAGTTATTCTGGTTCAGGAGTAATTCACAATATTTGACAAAGTTGCATGAAACGTCTGCTCTCTGGAAGTTATGTACACTATTTGTCAGTGACGCAACATTAGATTACTTTAATTGGAAAATTATTTGCACTATTTGACAATGAGGTACCCCTAAATTCCACCAATTTACCAATAACTTGCACTTTTTAAAAGTGAAGTTGGACTACATTTTCAATTTCGAAAATAATTTACACTTTTTGAAAGTGAAGTAGAATCAAATGTCTTGAACTATCAGTAATTTATCCTTTTAAATAGTGAGCTTGCATCAGAAAATAACCTGTTTGGTGTTACAGAGTTCTATGTGAGTAAATTATTTGCCTTGCAATATTGAATTATTCAAAATATAACTATTTTTACGCACGTTAGTAACAGCCAAAAATGATCTTTCCATGACAGAAGTCTATTTTATCATTAATAACATGTTGATTCCAACTTTTTTGTAAACGTTTCCAAAAATGTTGAACATGGTTGCATTGAAAGTATATGTGAGCAATTGAATCCGGTATTTTACAAATATCGCATGTCCTGAATTTGAGAATGTTCATTTTACGAAGCCTGTCTTTGGTGATTACAAAGCGGTGTAATATGAAAATTGAAATGCCTATAACTAGCTATCTGTTGTAAAGTGATAAATTAGTTTAGAAAAAGCATGATCCATATTCGCAAATTTCAAACCCAACAATGACAGCAAAAAGATTCCAGGGGTACCAGAGCATCAACATTCATCTTCCATTCCAATGTGAAGAAACAAATTTCACTCCTGACTTGAGACAAGCAGTCACCCATAAAAGGCAACTAGAGGTTTCAAACCAGTCCTCTCAACCTTTGAAACATTTTTCATTAAATACAGACTATAGGGTTTCCAAAATGTATAGGCCTTACCACTCAAAACCCAAAGTTTATCACTTCTGCCGAAAACAAAAAGAGACCTGCTAGGCCTATCACTTTCTGATTCTCCGGATTAGTCAGTCAGCTGAGCTCACAGCAAAAGAAAGAAATAGGCCTATATCGTTTTGGTGATATTTATGAATCTGGAACGTTATAAACACACTCTTCCTCCATTATAACTATGAGTCGGAGAATAAAGCCCACAGCACAACATAGCTATTGAAGTATTTATCAAATAGTTTACAAAAACATGATCCATATTCACAAAAGAATATTTTCGACCATTTGTCTTCTGTTATTGTTGGAGAAAGTTTATGTCATCTTATTACACTTGTTGGTAATTGTACCTTTCTCTGCTAAAACAAGTAGAAACCTTTATGTATTATTACACAAATGTATTTGGCTTTGTCTAGTATCTTGAAACTGACTGTTTTATTGCATGCATATCTTACAACACATGAATTAGGTGTTTTTTCCAAGATCCTGGAATTGCCTGTTTTATTGTCTGCTAATCTAGTAACTGTTAAATCGTATTTATCTTCCAGTTGTTCTTTTGTATAATATGTTCCATCTCTATGCAAAATATAAACATAACACATTTTTCATACCTGTGTGTAAAATAGGATTTTTGTTCCCAGTAGTTCATTGCACCAAAATCTTTCCAAACTTTTAAAGCTGCTTATACTATAGTAGTATCTGTGTCCTTTGTCCATGCGACATCAACTTGGGAATAAATCTTCTAATTCAATGTTGTAAAAATAAGCTTGGAAGATGGCATTCCACATCGCCTCTGGTCGATTATGTACCAGCTTTATTTGTAGTGTTTTTATTTGAATAAAAACGCCATCATTTTTCCTTCTATGCGTAGCTATTGCAATACCACCCTTCCATATGTATTTGTGAATAGGAGATTGTACACTCTGAATGAAAGCTGCATGTACATGCTGCACTGAAATGAGGTACAGTGCTTTAGTTGCAGCTAGGGTCTTTATCGCAAGGTTTTTACAAACTACTGATAGATTTGTAATTTTCCAGACTTTTAATATTTCTTCACAGAATTGCAATCTGGCGGTAAAACATCCACAGTTCGTCAAGTTCCGTTTTTTTTTCACGTTATTACGTACTCCTGACCATAACGTCCTAATTGCCCCACGTCACGTGTAAATCTCCATCACATCGTTTCTGTTTGCTGTAATCATTCTTATAACACTACACATTAAGGTTGAATTTAAACCACTAAAGTTTTCAAAGTCTTTTAGCCCATCGAGTAGCAATTTTTCTGATTGTATATCTTCTACAAAAAATGTTGTACCAAATTATGAAATTTTGAATTTTTTATCACCACTGCAGACCCCCATATGTCATCATAGCTCCTTTCTTTAATGGCTAACAGTACTACTGCTTAAATAAGGGAACTAGAGGGCTGTGTGAACAGTAGGTGCTCAGCTGACCTAATCTTGTTCACAAAATCAAAGTCGCAACTAAAAGAATCTGTGTTGAGTTTTGGCTTAGTGCACATGGCATTTAGAAATATGTCAAAGATTTGCCAAATAAAATCACCAAAAATATAATTTTTACTGGAGTACGTGAAATTTAAGAATATTTAAAGAGAACTTAAAAAAGAACATTGCTGATTGGTTGAAATAAAACTTGATATTGAGCATTAGGATGCCCATTGACTAACATTGTAATCAGTAACAAAGGTGTATTTACCAGTAAGTATCATCTTTTTTAAAATGAATACATAAATTTCTGAGCGACAGTTCTGGAGTACAAGTCAAAGATAGCATAAAATAGAAAACATCAACAAAAAAATTATAAAATCGCAGTGCCACCTCGTGAACAAACTGAGAACTAGGAGCCCTTTGAAGTGTATTTGTGTGATATGAAAGTAATTGGTGGGTGGTTTCTTCAGAGAATATTTTTTTAAAGATTCACCCAATTAAGGGAAAATAATATCATAAGAATTAATAGGAAAAGTGCATTTACCAGTGAGTACCAAAATATCGAAAAAAAAAAAAAAAAAAAAAATCAGTGCAAATCAGGAATCCACAACAATGTCACGTAGTGAACAACTTGGTTTGACCCTTTTACAAGGAATATGTCCTAAAAGCTTTAGCTTAATCTGAGTGATGGTTTTGGAGAAGTCGAAAATAGCAAAACACACAAAACATCAACTAACAAGACAAAATTTGCAGCGCCACCAGGTGAAAAAACTGAGAACTAGGAGTCACTTGAAGTGTTCCTGTGTGATATCAAAGTAACTGGCTGAGCGTTTTTTTTGGAGAAGATTTTGTTTACAGATTTACCCAATAAAAGCAAAAAAAGTCATGCAAAACCCCCAAAATCTCTGGAACATGATCATTTCAATACACGTGGTAGAGACAAAACCAAGATACATTGTCACTAAGTTTAAAGGGAATCTGGTTGATGGTTTCAGAGAAGAAGTGGAGAGTGTGAATAAGCATTGGAATCCCCTTTGACTTGCATTGAATCAATTGGGAAGGCGCACTAACGATAAGATCAATTGATAATGAGTTTGTTTCAGAAGCATAATTTAGGCTCTTTATAAAAGAATATCTTATTTCCATAAACCTTTGTAAACTTCAGTAGCAAGTTCCTCAGTCCAACAACTTTTCCATTTTGAAAGGCCTTAATAACATTCATTTTCAGTTATCTCTTGTTCATACTACGCATCTTGAAGATCATTTAAGTTAAGTGTATCAGAGATGTTCAGCAAATCCCCGGTAGTGGAAGTTTCCTTATTTTTACTATAAAGGTTCTGGTAAAGACATTTTTCTCATTTAAGATTGCTATTGGATGTGTTATATTTGCATTTGCGTTGTTATATATTAATTTGCATACATGCCTGTTAGGAATAAATCCTCCTTTCTGGGTCTTAAACATATTTAGTACTTTTTATCCCATTCCCATCTGGCCTTCGAGTGTCTCATTATTGCATATGTATGTCATCGTTCATTTCTTTCAATTTTGTCTTAGTTTCATCTATTCTATCATTACATTCCGTTGTATGATTTTCGACCTACATCTTTGCTCTGGCTCTTTTAAAAGTTTTTTTTCTTTTTGTGTATCTTTTGTTTCTGTTTTGAATATTTTATGGTTTCCCCTTTAATTTAATCTTTTGTCACATCCCACACAAGACTTTTGTTTCCTCATAAGCAAATCTGTGTTTGCAACCAGTCAAAATGGTTCTGATTTTCTGCATATAATCAGAGTCCGGTATAGGATCAGAGTTGAATTCCAAGTCCTTGGCCCTTTATCTTTATTTAAATTACCTTGAAGTTTTAGAGACATTATGCTGTGGTCAGTTGTAATGGTTTCATCGTATCATTTTTACCCATAGTCATAAAATAGTACAGAAAAACAAGACCCATATTCATGAACTCCAAACCCAACAATGACAGCAAAGAGATTCCAGATTTGCCAAAGCATCAACATTTATCTGCCAATTACAATGTGAAGAAATATATTTCACTCCTGACTTGAGACAGGCAGTCACTCATAAAAGGCAACTGGTGGTTTAAACTGGTCCTCTCAACCTTTGAAATATTCTTCATTAACTACAGACTATAGTGTTTCCAAAATGTATAGGCCTAACCACCCAAAACACAAATTATATTACTTCTGCCAAAAATAAAAAGAGACCTGTTAGGCCAATCACTTTTTAATTCTCCCAACTTGTCAGTCAGCTAAGTTTACAGCAAAAGAGTAAAGTAGGCCTACATCGTTTTTGTGATAATTATATATGAATCTGGAACATTTTTACCTTGACTATAACTATGAGTCGGAAAACACAGCCCACAGCACAACATAGCAAATCAAGTATTTATCAAATAGTACAGAAACACATGATCCATGTTCATAAATTCCAAACGAAACAGCAACAGCAAAGAGATTCCAGATTTACCAAAGCATCAACATTTATCTTCCAATACCAATGTAAAGAAACAAATTTCACTCCTGACTTGAGACAGGCAGTCACCCATGAAAGGCAACTGGTCGTTTAAACCGGTCCTCTCAGCCTTTGAAATACTCTTCATTAACTACAGACTATAGTGTTTCCAAAATGTAAAGGCCTAACCACCCAAAACACAAATTTTATTACTTGTGCCAAAAATACTATGACCCAGTTATCAAATATACTTTTAATGGGTGGGTTTCTAGATTTCCAGTTGTACATAAATGTGTCTGACTTTCTGTGGTTACACATGCAGAATAAATTATACAATACAATACAATACAATACAATACAAGTCTTCTTTATTGTTGGAGAAAACATACAGATAAAATTAGCCCGTCATGAGCTCGTCAGTCTGACTAGAATTTGCCAAGCAGTGTTTTTTTAATACATGTACATTAGTTACCCGCTGAAGACCTTTTGATTTGGGCTAATAGAGCATATGTCAAAATTCTACAGATGAACATGTGCAATATGGACAATAGCACTTCGATACATTTATAGGTCAGACAGTGACAGGCAAGCTTATAGAGAGTAAAGAGTGTGGAATGCGGAATAGGGTAATGACAACTAGGAAGTAGTTGTAGACAAAAAGACACAAAAACAATTTTATATATTTTGTTACTGAACCTACATTTCTCTCTCCTTTATCTAACTTATTATTATTATTATTATTATTATTATTATTATTATTATTATTATTATCATCATCATCATCATCATCATCATCATCATTATTATTATTAAAGATGCAAGTCATGTAAGCAGCTATCATTAACATTATGAAAGTATTGTCGTCACTGAAACATTAATTTAGGTTAGAACATCATGTATAGCAATAGAAGTACAAGTTACAATACAGGACTGCATGTAGATCATGTATCAATTATCATTTACGAGAAAACAAAGAACAAATATAAGTATACATAATCAACATGATCACAAGTTATCAAACTCTTGTTAAAATTTGCAGTCATCATTCAACTAGTTTTTGATATTCAAGAAACACACTTCCCACTCATTCCAGGCCCTTGTGATGTCAGGGTCGTGGCTTTGGCGGAGGGGGGGGGGGGGTGGGTGGGTGAGTGGGTGCAGTTTGGGAGCCATACTTCAGGGCAGCTGTGGTCAAGGACAGTAGCAACTGACCAGAGTTGATCAAAGCTTTGGTCTTTGGCAGATCGGGACTGAGGGTCCTGCACCTGGCAAACGACACCCACCATCTCTCCTGCAAACAGCATGTTGGGGAAGAGAGGCCCCATACACACTCAGTGATAGATTAAGTCAGGCAACTTCTTACCCTGAATGTGTGCATCCCTGCACAGCAAATGCAAGTTGGCCTCAAGGGTGCAGGCGATCCTGATCTGATGGTCCACTACACGTGACAAGGTTGTAAGCCTCGCACCTGATCAAGCCAGTTCCAGGCTTCCTTCAAAACCTGCACCAAGTGCTGGAGGTCATCCAAGAGCAACCTCAGTGTCAACAACCAGATGTCCGAGTAGGATGCTGTGAGGACAGAGCCTATGGCATCCTCCTGCAGTCCCTAAAACCATCTGAGGAGGCGGAAATGGCCTTCAGCATTTGTGCATCATACTCCTACTAATGTATATTCACTGGAGGTGACCAGGAAGAATACATTTGCTGTGTGACAGAGTACCACTTCCCTTGGACATCATGCAGGGTGAAAATGTGCCCAAGCTTGAGGTAGCTGGAATTCAGTGGCTCTACAGGAACCTGGCTGCCATGAATTGTGGTCGTCAACTGATTATAGAATTAATTGCAAAAGGGCGAAAAAGGGATGGGGGACTGATGACGTGCAATAGTGTTGAAATTCAACTCATTTGTATATTCATGATAATGCAAAATATGCATTTTTGCCTCATATTTTCAAACAGTTTAAATTTTAATCAGTATAGCACCCAGTAAAAACTGTCTGGAAAAGTTCGATACAACTCGGTAGGAACAGGTCTATTAGACTGTCACCATTAAGAAACTGACAGCCGAATAATAGACCTGTTCATGACGAGTTGTACCGAACTTTTCCCGACCATAATTAATTATGCATTCCATTGTTGGCCTGATTGTCCAATCAGCAAGAGGCCGAGTCTGGCCCACGCCTTCATGTTTACAATGGGTGTCATGACTAACGCTGCTGATTACAGCATGGATTGTGCTGATCAGTGCAAATCTTTTACCTAAAATGTCACATCATTGCGGAAATGTGCATTTTTAGTTTGCTGACAGTTTGATTTTCCATTTAATCCAAGCACATCTTGTGTTTTACTTTCTGATCATTCCACGTGTCATCTGGCCAGCCTGGTTGAGCACAAAATATAAATAAATCAGGGTGCGCTTCCCGAAGTTAAACCAATGAACCTGAGTCCTATGAACTGGTGTATTGTTCATATCAATGACATTCACTGTCAAAAACCGAGAGCTAGTGTTACATTGAGAATAAATGACACACAGGTACAGACTTAACGGCATCATTCGTGGGCAAAGGGAACTTAGGCCTCTTGACATCATGGAAGTGTCACCAGTGTTTATTTTGATCCTAATTAAAATAGCTAATTCAGTCTTATAGGAATTTACATGAGATTCATTGGTGGTTACGTCAGACTATTAGATTTTTACATGGGAAGTCTGTTTCGTGTGTTCACTGGTTGTTACTTAATGAATATTAATTTTCCACTTGGACGGACATTTTGTATTTGGCTTCTGATATGTTTTACCAAGGATGTCATATTCATTAAGTACGGTCTTTTTCGTCCTTGTTTTAAGCATGATGGGGATCGGACCATCTAGTTTACGGAGCACTACAAGAGTTGATTATTAGAGATTACATGAGGGTGATCAGCAGAATTTGGATCATTTGGCAGCAAATAATCCTTTGAACTTTCTAAGTGACCAGACTGAGCCAAGCGATGGAGATCTTGAGTTGACAGGTGCTGTAGGCAGTTTTGATAATGAACATTTTGATAGAAAGTTCCAGGAAGTAGCCGATTCTATGCCATTGACTGATCCTGCTGAGCATAAATTTTCAACGGCTGATGCTATTGTCAATGCTAATTCCAAAGTCAAGATTGGCGATTTGGAAGACTCGATTAAAGAACTTCAAATTAAAATCGATCAAAGAAAGCAAGAGTTAAACTACTTTGAATTACAAAATGAACTGAAGTCGGTCGAGAAAAAGTTATGTTGTCATGATTCTGTTGAATTGCTCAAGTGTAAGCCGGATGTTCGATCTAGTGCTGTTGCAGATAACCACAGTTCGGGCTTGAAGAGTAAATCCAAGAACAAAGGGTCCAGGAAAATTCATGATCGCAGTCACAGTTCACAGTTTGTCTCCTCTGCCAGTGGGGACATCGAGGTGATGGACAAAGTGGCTGGCCCTCGGCGTCGTATTCCGGACCAACTTGAACAAGCCGACAACGTACCTGACCACATTTTGGGGGGCAACTTTGGAGATTCCAGGAAATTTTCTGTGACATGTGATTCGGTTACACAGTTAAAGGGGGTTATTACGCATGTGCATCGTTTTAGTTCCTTGAAGCGAGGCCGTCATGGCGGCGCCCATTAAGTTTCTGTGGCAGGCCCTTCACGGGACGGAAGAGACACATTAAAACCCAGGTTGTCAGTTCAGAATCTAGTGATTCTTCGAACAGTGACCCTTATGATTCAGATTCTGATTATTCTGTCAGTAGTGTTTCTGATAATGAGCATCGAAGGCGTGAACTGGTACATGATTCCATCATTTCTGATTGTGCAACATCTCAATATCTTCCTGTTCATTCGAACTATGATCACAATTCTGGGTATTGTGGTAATATATATATACATGTGGGGATGTTTCTCATGCCAGTGTTCCAGAAAATATGATGCCTTCTTCAATTGACTGGTTGAATATGCACAATGAATTTTCAAGTGAATATTTGAATTTACATCATAAAGTTCTTGTGTTAGGTTTGCACAATTTTCAGGGATTTAGACTGCAAGTTCCATCGAAACTTCACATTGACTCATGGAAACATCTAGTTTGCGAGTCTAATTATCATGATTCTCAAAATTTTGTGCTTTGCTTGAATTCGGTTTTCCTATTTCTTACGATAGAAAATCATTGCCAAAAGCTAGTACACGTAACCATAGTAAGGTGTTTGCTTTTCCTGAAAGTGTGGATCAGTTTATATGTACTGAAATTGAACTTGGGGCTACACTTGGACCTTTTCGGGTTAACCCTTTGCAATCTCAATTACGTGTTTCTCCACTGAATATGGTACCCAAGAAAGGTAGTTTTAATAGGAGCGTCATTTTGGATCTTTCTTGGCCTTTTTGAAATTCCGTAGATGATGGTATTGATAAAGAGTTTTATTTGGGGGGAACCTATCAAAGTGGGTTTTCCTTCTGTGGATGTATATTCTGCACTCATTGTTACTTTTGGTCCCGGTTGTCTTTTGTTTCAAACAGACTTATCCAGGGCCTACAGACAGATTCCTATTTGTCCAGGGTATTATCAATTTTTTAGGGTACACCTGGAGGGAATATTTTTTCTTTGATAGAGTCCCCCCATTTGGGTTAAGTTCGGCGGTGTACGTCTGCCAGCGATTTACTAATGCAGTTGCATATTTCTTCAAGTACAAAGGTTTCAATGTTTTTAATTATTTGGATGATTTTGGGGGTGTGGGCACACCTGAAAGGGCGAATTTGGCCTTTTCCTATTTGAGAAAATTATTTGCATCTTAAGAATTCAAGAAGCAAATGAGAAAGCGGTTCCTTCTGTCACAGAACTTATATACTTAGGAATTCTTTTCAATACAGTCCATATGACTATGTCAGTGCCCTCTGAGAAATTGAATGAAATCAAACCTATTCTGGCTGAGTGGCAAAACAAAGTTACTGCTTCCAAGCATGAGAATCAGTCTCTGCTAGGGCTATTGCAATTTGCTGCGAAGTGTGTAAGGCCAGGCAGAGTTTTTATCTCAAGAATGGTGTCACATTTAAGATATATTCATAGTCAACCTAAGCATAAGCAGCTGGTCATTACCCATGATTTCATGAAAGATGTTTTGTGGTGGGATAAATTCATTCAAGGTTACAATAGTGTTTCTATGATACCTAGTCCGTTTTGGTCAGAGCCTGCTGAGGTCATGGCCTCAGACGCATGCCTTTCTGGATGTGAGGGACATTCTTGAACTTTAGGTGAATTTTTTCATTGTGAATTTCCGCAGAACATACTGGATAAAAACTATGATATCAATGTATTAGAACTACTTACAATCATGATAGCATTGAAGCTATGGGGTAGTAAATTTAAAGGTCTCAGAGTGAGACTCTTTGTCGATAATCAAGTATCAGTTTGTGTGCTACGGTCTGGTTGTGCACTTAATGATATGCTGAGTGCATGTCTGAGAGAAATGGCTTATCTCTGTGCAATTTATCAAATGGAAATTGAGCCTATTTTTATAACAACCGGGGACAACGGACTATCAGATTTATTGTCTAGGGCTCATGTGCATAAGGATAATGTAAGACTTTTCTTGCAGGAAGTTGATGTGGAGTGTCATTAAGTGAAAGTAACGCCAGGTTTGTTTGATTTTACTGCATCATGGCGATTCTGTCATACATTTTATCTTACAGATCAAGAATTACAAACGTTGAAAAGGGATTTACAGGTATCTAAACAAGCAGCTTTTGCTCCTGAAAATTCTAAGTCTTTAAACGCCAGTGGAAGTCCTTTTTGTTTTTTTGTTTATTTTTTTGGTTTAAGGTATGTACCAGCATCTCTAAAGACAGTTTGTTTGTATGCGCAGTATTTACATAATTATTTCAGATGTATTGATTGAGTCCGAAACTACATTCACGGGGTTAAAATTTTACATTTTTATGAGGGTTGTGAATTTCTGTGGATGCAAGTTTTTAAATTTTAGTCATTATCGAAGGGTTTAGGCCAGATTAATACCACACAGAAGGCATAGAGCTACTGCTATGACTCCAATCATTCTGCTAAAATTACATGATGTCATGGATCTTCACGATCCTTTGTTTATGGCTGCCTGATCAGTCTTTTTGATTGCCTTTTTTCTGACGGCCAGAAAATCGAATGTTGTTCCACCTAGTTTGTGTAAGTTTAGTTCTCTCAAGCACTTAACCAGAGGTAACATTATTATTTCTGAATCTGGTTTACTAGTGTCGCTGTTTTGGTCAAAGACCAATCAATTTGGTTCTCGGGTTTTGCAAGTTCCTTTACCCAGAATTCCAAATACGTCTTTGTGTCCTACTAGTACTTTTGAACGCTTAGTTTCTAAAGTTCCTAAGAGCGCCGATTTACCAGCTATTGCTTATGCAGTCAAGCCGAAACTTTTGATTTTGAAGGAGAATTTGTTAGCGTTTTGAGGCATTTTCTTAATTATGCTGGTTTTAATGCCATGTCGTTCACGGGTCATTCTTTCAGGAGAGATGGGGCTTTCTTTGCCTTTAAGGCGGGGGCTCCTGCGGAGTTGATCAAGCTTCATGGAGATTGGGCCTCCAGTGCATACTTGAGTTACCTGGATTTTTCTCTAGACTCAAGATGGGCTGTGTGCTCCAAAATGAGGGATTTAATTGTTCAGTTACATACATTTTGATTTGAGGCCAGTCTTTTTTGAGAAAGTAAGAACTTAATTGTCAAATAATTTTTGATGGATTGTTCTTATTACTTTCCTGTCTGTTTATAAGGTTTGATAATGTGATTTGTTATGATACAGATTGTGATGATTTATGGAGTACTTACTAGGATAGAGTGTGACAATTAATATTTAGTCGTTTAATATTGTTAGGATTCATAACATGAAGGTCCTACTTGACTTTCATGTTGAACATTCAGTATTTTTCAAGACATGATGCTGTTGTATTGTTGCTTATTACTCAATTGATACTGGACTACGTCATTTACAATTTCTACATGTAAGTGGTATTGTAAAATATACTTAGTGGATATTTGATTGGCTGATTTGGTGATACGTTTTGTATTCAGCGTTTAATTGTCAGTATTTATGTAAAGGGTCCACTATTCGTTGTTTACATCTGGCTTGGTCTAGCAGTGTGGTTATTTCAGCAGGCTCTATATGGTATAATGTTCTCAGTTCATTTATTTAGTGCAGTCATATTTTGTGTTGTGGCTTGTAATATGTTTGATAATTTTGCTGAGACTTCCCCACATTTTTTGTTTCTTTTAAATAGAGAAGATTATTTCTTTAAGTTGAGTGTCTATTTCATGTGTAATAATTTTAAAATTATTTATTTATTTTGGTTATTTTTGTTCTCCCTTTAGTTGAGTTGTGTCAACACTTCCTGCTTGGCCAAAAATAAAGATAGAAGTTATTTTTTTTCATGTTTTGTGTTGTTTCTTTATTTCTCATGAATATGGATATAGAATGAATTGTTTATTATGATCCTAATTAAAATAGCTAATTCAGTCTCATAGGAATGTACATGAGATTCATTGGTGGTTACGTCAGACTATTAGATTTTCACACGGGAAGTTTCATGTGTTCACTGGTTGTTATTTAATGAATGTTAATTATTAATGTCATGGTGGTCTAATTACCACTACAATGTATTTGATTTGCATAACAACATAGTGACTTGAATGGAATCTTTATTGGCTCTAAGGATCATTTGATCCTTTTGCCGCGAAATTTTGGTTCTTCCTTTGTATTTTTGCCGGCAAGATTTCAGTGTCTTTGATTTCTCCAGTTGGATTGACGTTCTGTATTTCCCAACCCACCCTCCCAGTTTTTTTACATTATTTAGTTTATTTACTTTGTGTTTCCTATGCGGGTTTGTGTTGACTTTTCAATAGTTTTGTTGTTCTTCTGTTATGTTTATTTTTGTTCTCCCTTTAGTTGAGTTGTGTCAACACTTCCTGCTTGGCCAAAAATAAAGTTAATTTTATTTATCTTTTGTGTTGTTTCTTTATTTCTCATGAATATGGATATAGAATGAATTATAGATACTTCAGCATTTGGCAGGCAATGTTTCAGCCGAAATGTACGTGAAGATTTGTTCCCATGCATGGAAGAATGTGTGCAGTACGGAACTAAAAGCAATTCTTATATAAAAAAAAAACCCACACACATATTTTGAATATATTCTATGTTTCTTTTATTCTGTATACACTAAGGAGTAGATCTGTAGAGGAAATTCTCATCAAATGAAGTTACACTTCATTGCACAGTGTCAATAAGCAGACAAAGTCTGAATCACAAGTTCGCAAGAGTACCTGTAGAGCGCTCAAACATGCATATGAACTGAGTGCAGAGTCCCATCAGAAGCTATCACAGATGGTGCTTGGTTGCATCAAAAGTTATCACCTACTGTACGTAAAGTTAAGGCATTTTCTGAGTTCAATAGAACAGAAATTGACTCATCACTGTGTCACATAAAGCACCTTTAAATGTCCATTCAATAGAATGTGTAGCTACCATGGTTGTCACTGCACTGTTGGCAGCGTTTTCGCATGCTGTAGACGAGCTTTCTTACAAGTGCCTGGGGTATACTGTCCCACTCCTCCAGAAGATAACCCCATAGATCTGCGAAGTCTAAGTTAGGACCTATCTTGTGGTACACATTTCTTTTCATATGGCTCCACAGGTGCTCAATCGGGTTGAGGTCAGGTGAGCATGCTGGCCATTCCATCCCCTCAACACTCCCACTATCCAGGTAATCACGAACCACAGCTGCAACATGTGGCCTGGCATTGTCGTGTATCAGCATGAAGTTGTCTCCAATGGCACCCGCATATGGAATAACATGGGGTTCCAGGACATCCGTTATGTACAGTCTGCTTGTCATTGTTCCTTCCATGATGACGAGGTCTGTCTTGGTATTAGCAGAGATGCCCGCCCAGACCATGATGCTGCCCCCTCTGTATGCAACTGTGGGCTGAACACAACCAGCAGCGTGTCTCTCCCCTCGCCATTTCCATGCACGAACACGTCTATCACTTCTGTGGAGGGAAAAGCGACACTCATCAGTGAAGACAACATTGCTCAATCCTGCATGTGTTGTACGGACATGTTCTCTTGTCCACTGCAACCTAGCAACCTTGTGACGTGGGATAAGAAGCGGCTTTTTCACCATGCTCCGGGACCTTAAACCAGCAGCATGCAGTCTGTTACGAACAGTCTGGGTGGACATGCGTCTTTGGTGAGGATTGGCTCTCTCCAGCTGGCTCTGAATATTAGGACCTGTGCGGCTCCTACTCCTCAGTGCTGCATTGATGATGAAACGGTCTTGTTGCCTGGTGGTCAGCTTTGGCCTTCCCGGACATAGTAAATCTGCAACATCATTTGTGTTTCGGTATTTTCTCAACAACTCATTGATGGATTTGTGGTTCACACCCATTGCCAGTGCAACAGCTCTGCAACTTTCACCGGCTTCAATGCGACCTATGGCTCTTGCCCTGTCCATTTTGGATAGCCTTGGCATCGTGATGTTCACAGTTTGACCAGTGATGGCGAATCCATGACTGACAGAAAAAAACCCATGCCTTTATACCCATGATTGGCACAGTTTCTGGCCACATTACACAGGTATGGTGAGAAAAATCAATGGTCAGGAGGGTCCTAACAGGGACAGGAAAGACCACTCATGATCCTTTCTGTGAAGTGCACTTTTTGACTTTGTGTCACATTCAGCCCATGTGCAGTCAAGCATGGGCTCCAACTCTGCTAATATTTACACATGATGTAATCAAAGGATTATGCTACACATACATGTGCGTATCTTTAAATTACCTAAACAAAGTATGGGTACACCATTAAATTATTTAAGCGGAGGGTTATTAATTTTGCCTAGTTTATATGCTATTGAAGTAGGCACATTTCCAATATTTTACACATGAAGTTACCATTTTATGTATTTGAAAAAAGATTTTCATGCAACATTCTTTTATGAGTAACTATTATGCATATGAACGAATGTACATTAAAACCCTGTTTTCGCTGTAGAAAAATTAGTTGTACAAAGAAAATGCTGTACTTTGGAGTTCTTTATTCCAGGAAAAGATGTAGTTTGCTATTGGTAACTGTATATTTAGTCATGATGTCTTACTCTATACTAACCAAAATATGGAATTCAGATATTTTACAAACATTGTACAGTAATTGGTGTGTGTTAATTAGATAATGTAGTTTAATTGGCTGAGACACCACATACACATGACCTTACCACATTGCCTTACCACTAGCGCATGCGGTATGGCGAAATTAACAATCAAATGTCCTAATTAGTAAACTTGTCATTAATGAAACAGAAAGAAATTCGAGAGCTTAGGTTGATCCAAGTACTGTGTTTCAGTGTGAAACTTAAGGTTGATACAACAGTTGTATGTAGAATACATCATTCATATTCATATAATAGTTATATACATCTTCTATGAAAGTACAAAAGTTGTAACAAGTAAATATTATGCCAACTAAATTTGTTCTATTGTACCAAATGGGGTTTAAAATTGTTATGTAGGAACTAGACAACAATTTAGTGGCGGTATTAATTGGGTTATCTGTATTTGCTGGGTGTTGTAATAATTGAAATGAAAATTGTTCGATATTTTGAGAAAAAAAAAATGCATATTGTGCATAATCATCAATATGCAAATGACCTAAATTTCTACGATACTTAAGATATCAGAGTACAATTTAAATGTTTTCACCTGGACATCAACTTTATGTTTTTGTCGCGAAAACTAATGAAGATATGATGAAATTACTGTTTTAAATGATTATCCTAAAAACTGTCAGTTACCATGGAATCAGATTAATTTGAACACTTTCTATTTATCAAATTTCTATAAGATATCCAGACCTGAATTTTATGGACAAGTTCATTCTAGAGTCATGTCTCAGATCTTTTGACCTTTTCACTTAAATAGAAGTGCCTGAACTCTTGGACTATTAATAATATCTGCCAAAATAAATATACAAACTGATAAACGTGTAACCCATACACACTGATCATAACTACACATAAGTACACAGAGAAAGAAGCAATTAAAAACAAAAAATGCAATTGTTACAAAATCCAATTAACTTTTGCAGGTAAAAGTTTAGACAGAGTCCACAGTTTTTTGTGCTACATTTTGGGTGCCACGCCCACAGAGTGACAAGGAAAGCTGTTGACTCGCACCTTTCTTACTCACAGAGACACGAATGGGTAAAAGGCTCCGAAACATGTTGAGTAGTTACCCGCTGAAGACCCTTTAATTTATGTGGGCTAATACAGCCTACATCAAAATTTTACACAGGAACGTGTGCAATATGGACAATAGAACTTCTATGTATATAAGTTAGACAGGGACAGGTTAGCTTATGGAGGGTAAAGATTTCGGACTGCGGAATAGGTTAATGACTACTAGGAAGTGGTTTTGGACAAAAAGACACAAATACAATTATGGTCTGTGCTGTCCCACGATAACTTAAGGCATGTCGATACTTCAATAAAAGGTTGTATTACAGAGAGTATGTATCTGGTAACGTTAAGTCAATTCTGCGCACAGCGACTTCTTTACAAATTGGCAGTAAAGAGTGAAGTGCTGCTTGCCATCTGATTTTTGTACAAATTGGCAGTAAAGAGTGAAGTGCTGCTTGCTTTTTGACTTTTGTACAAATTGGCATTAAAGAGTGAAGTGCTGCTTGCTTTTTGACTTTTGTACAAATTGGCATTAAAGAGTGAAGTGCTGCTTGCTTTTTGACTTTTGTACAAATTGGCAGTAAAGAGTGAAGTGCTGCTTGCCTTCTGACTAGCGGGGTCTAAATTCGTTAATTCGTTCTTATCTTCATTTGTAATATCTAGCAAAGAACGATTACTAAATCAAAACTGAAATTGAAGACAAGACACATAGCTTATATAAACAAATTTATACAATAAACAACACAAAATATTTTACAAAATATCACAGATAGAGATTATTTCACATAATATAAAAATATGTACATGTACACAAATTGGATTATTGCACATTTTGCGTGTTTGCTGCTGAAACAAAATTTCCAGACTTTTTTCAAAACTTTTAAAGCCCGGGATCTTGCTAAAATAGTTTCTTGTTATACTTGCTAATCCCTGCTTTGATTTCAAAGCTTTACATAATGAAATACTCTGTTTAATGTTTTATTGTTGTAATGGTGTACATGTGCGTATCTGCAACGCACTGGTAACTGCATGGCACAAATAAAGGGCAGATGCCAGTTCTTCTAAAATAAACGTGACCAAGTGATATATGAATCATTCGTCTTTTTTGATCATTGAAGTTGCGTTCCTATGCATGTGTTGTTATGTACCGTGAACTGTATGGCGCAAATGTAGAATGAATTGTTGTATGAGTCCCTTAATGTATATATTTTACCAAACGAGCTATCAGTCCGTTTTCTGCATGAGAGGTACATCTTTGTTCTATTTTATTGCATCATACGCCTCTGCCTTACGGTCACTCTTTTAAACGCCTTTATGATAAGCGGCACGTAAATCATGTACTCTGCTGTTAGCCTCTGTTCTATGGTCTTGCTGATGGGCTACAGACAATGATCCCATCACGTGACAAGATTGGTAATGCGTCATATCCTGCTGATTGTTATCCTTGGTTGCTCTACTTGTGCAATCACTGGACATACTGCATATTAAATATGGGCGCAACGTCTTCCTGTTTGTGGCCAATCGAGTGTCTGTTCAGCGCACGAAAAATTCCAAGATTCTTGTGGCAGGAGAAAGTTATTGCTTCCTAGTCTTTATCACATGATTTGATAAAATCTTTCGTCGAAATCCTTAGTTTCCTTTCTGTTGCACTCAGCTACTCGCACCCGCCTTCCAGTCCTGAAACACACCAACATTAACATTTTAAACACTTTCAGGAGAAAATAAAAATAGAAAGCAAATAGAACAAAGATACCTTAAAATACCTTTGCCATCGGAAACACTAAATACATTTTGCTTTTCAAATTTGTAGGCCTGAATGAAGTTAAACATTGCCTAGATTGACTGGACAGGTGTCTAAATCAAAAGAATTAAAAATAAAAAACACAGTTTATACATGATGACAAAAATTGTACTTTGTATATAGGCAAAAACCACTCTGCTCCAGCGATCATTCTACTTACCCACGTAGGTCCAGATCTATTTAGCGTTGTTTCCAAATGATTCAACTGCTTGCCTCTTAAGTCGAACTGGTTGCTTTTCTTCTGAGATAACGCTGATAAAACTCTCCAATCCTGAAAAATTATACATAATTATATAGCGGACAAGTCAAAGACTCCAGGAGCAGTAAAAGATGTCTTTTAACCCTTTCAGTCCCAATGTGGAATGCGCCGATAGAGTCCCTTGGTGCGCTATGGGTGCATCGTGCCCAGTGGGTCACGAGAAAGCCGCGTGACCGTGAAGGAATGTTGGTACTGACTGATAGGTCTGTTTACAAACATGTCAATCTAGTATCCTTATGTCAATTCACAATGCATGGGTCTTTGTCTAATTCAGCAATAGAAGAATCTGCAAAAATAACTTTGTATTTCGAGAAAGCTATTTCTTTCATAACCAGATATAAATTGACGTTGTGAACAGTTGAACCCTATGCCTGCACATGACATTATCAGGGAGATATTGTTTCTTTATATGACCAATAATCAGCTACCTTCCCTACGGTGTATTGTTGCTACATGCACTTCAATATACTCAACACAGAAATTTATGCTACATAAATGGTGGAGGCTTACGATTTGTGGGTGACGTGGTACGATTCTTGGGATGAGTGGATGTTGTCCATACGCTGTGATATCATGACCGGGCAGCTGATCGTGATATCCAGTGGCTTGCCAGTGCATGCGATTAGGCCTGGGTACTTGACCGGTTTCAGAGTCGTCCTCACTGTAGCTATCAAATTCATCCTGCTCTTTCTTGCGACGTTGGTATAAATACGTGACCAAGACGGCGGCAAGAGTAATGACGAAAAAACCCAGCGTCATACCTATAACGGTGGCGATGAACCGAGGGTCGTCAGTGAGCGGCTTCAGTGTGGTCACTGCCGTTGTCGTTACTGCAAGGTCTGTGAAAATATCAAGCATTTTTTCCCGTAAAGCTGTAATGAAATACATTTTAAGTTCATGTTAAGCGGCGTTTATGGTTGTATGCCAAACAAGGATCTATTATTGTTCTGTGAATCGAATCAGATATTTTTTTTCGTCTCACACACGATAAACTTATTATTTTTTACTCGGCCTTGGGGCACAAACGTCCCTACATGAGAACGTATTTTTCAGACATTAAGTCGTGGACCTGGGCCTTGTAAGCTATTTTCACAAGAAAAGATCGTTTATAATATTCAGTATTTTCAGAATCCGTGCCCAGATCTCACGTGTGTGGCCTATTATTGTCAAAATGTTGTTTAACGAAGGCAAGGCCATGTAAATATGTGCAGTTTGTGAACGGGGCAGGGGAGGGGCGGGGGGAACAATGGACAAAAACATATTTTTGAACAATTTTGGTGCCTGTAATTTACAACATTTTCTGGGTTCGGTAATTTGTCATTAATTCATTGTGACGCAATAACAGATACAGCAATATTACAGTACACCGTTACCTATCCGACAGTAAAGGTTGCCACCGTCATATGTGATGCTACAACTATGCTGCTACTTAATACATGCTCTTTGTGGTATATTTTGCACAAGCATAACGTGTTAAGTACCTCATTCATGAGATATATCGTAGTACTGTCAAATGCTTACCATATTCCGTGGCTGATATCGAAGCTGGGTCCACCTTAATATTGCCTAATGTTCCATTCTGAGCACTAACAGACCTTTTCACTGCATCTACTACCAGAGCCGAGGCGTTCTGATTTTTCATATCCGGGCCAAGGACGACGTCACTTTCAGCTATAACACTGCCGCGTCTGAATCAGATAAGGAATAAACATCACTGTCAGCTATAACACTGTCGGATTCAAATCTGATTAGGAATAACCATCACTGTCAGCTATAACACTGTCGGATCTAAATCAGATAAGGAATAACCCTGCCGCCTATTACAAGACGTTTTGACATTTAATCCTACTTGGCGACATCGCCAAATCATCTAACAATATCGCAAAATCAACTACTAGTAACCCTTGATCATTTAGTGATATCATGCCGTGTTTTAGAGATATCTCTCGGTGATTTAACGATATCATTAAATAATTTATAGATCTCGCTAAATAAGATGCATTTAGTGATATCGCAAGCTGGGAAATTGTAATTTGCCTGTATAGTTATTGGCGCAAAGGAGCAAGCATTTGGACCTGTAGGCCTAACTGGTAAGCTTGAAGACAAAATTAATAGTCAGCATTCAGTGTCTTTGCAGGTCAATAACAAACCCATTGAAAATGACGCAGAAGACGATCCTATCTTAACAGAACACTTTGGGAGGATAAAGCCATCCCCTACCCCCATCCCCAAGATCGGCAACCATGTCAGAAAATAAAGGACAGGAAGCGGAACTACGTTTGGTGATATCGCTAAATATGCTACTCAAGTTGCTAAACGATTTAGCAATATCAATGAATATGTTATTTAGTGATACTGCCACATTATTTAGGGATATTGAACCATTTAGCGATATGGATAAAGCATTTGGAGATATCGTTTAATGCACATCAAGGGGTATCACCCCAGGTAGCACTAACGTTTGGCCCAATATTGGCCCAACGTTGGCAAAGATGGCCTAGCATTGTGCCAATGAAGGGCCAACTTTGATTGCTAGCTGGGACTGAATTACTTGATGATATCGCTAAATCGTTTAGCTTTAGCACGAAATAATTCAGCGATACCATTGATTGATTTAGCGATATTGCTAAACGATTAAGATATGTCGCTACTCTAAATATTTAGTGATATCCCAAAATTTACCAATATTGCTAAATGTTTAGATATATTGCTAAATATTCAGCAATATCACTAAATATTTAATGATATCGCTAAATGATAAAGCGGTATGGCTTAGTGATTTAGTGATATTGGCAAAAAGGACTAAATATCAAAGCGGCTTGCCATAGCCATGCCTAAACAGGTCAGGAATAAGGCCATCTATAAGACTGCCGCGGTTCAACAGATAAGGAATAATCACAGACTACACAATTGTCACGCTTATGAGACTGCCGCGTCTAAACAGATAAGGAATAATTTTAGACTATGCAACTATCATTTATAAAACATGGCTGAGTTTAAAGAGATAAGGAATAATCTCAGACTCTCTAACTGTCATGCCTATGAAACTGCCACATCTAAACAGATAAGGAATAACCTCAGACTATACAACTGTCACGCCTATGAAACTGCCGCATCTAAACAGATAAGGAATAACCTCAGACTATACAACTGTCACGCCTATGAAACTGCCGCATCTAAACAGATAAGGAATGATCTCAGACTATACTTTTGCCATGTCTAAAACAGTCCCGTGTCTAAACAGATAAGGAATACTCTGACACTATACAACTGTCACGGCTATGAAACTGACGCATCTTAAGAGATAAGAAATAATGTCAGTCTTTAACACTACAGTTATATGTTTTGTGACTACGGAACGGCTGGGTCTCGAACAGCAACAACACTCCCAACTCTAAAACAGGCAAGGACTGATCTTAGACAACAACACTCTCAACTCTGGAACAGGTAAAGATTGATCCCAGACAACAACACTCCTAAGTCTAAAACAGGTAAAGAATGATCTTAGACAATAACACTCCCAACTCTAAAACAGGTAAAGAATGATCTTAGACAATAAAACTCCCAACTCTAAAACAGGCAAGGAATGACATTAGACAACAACACTCTCAACTCAAAAACAGGTAAAGAATGATCTTAGACAACAACACTCCCAACTCTAAAACAGGCCAGGAATGATCTTAGACAACAACACTCCCAAACCTAAAACAGGTACGGGATTATCTTGGACGATAACATTCCAAAATCTAAAACAGGTAAGGAATTATTTTAGACAATAACACTGACATGCCTCACAGAACGATATCCTGCTATAGGACTGCCACATCTAAAGCACTGCTTTACGTAACAGATAGTGATCTCTGCCTGCACCACTGTTTTTACTAAAGTGGCAAAGAATTCTATCTGTCTCTATGAGACCCAAAGAATAGGCTGAGGGTCTAACATTGAAATGTCCGAAACAGATGGAGAATGATCTCTGGATATTACTTTACCGTGTGTAAACGAGACGAAAAATGGGCTCTAAAAATGTCAGGTACAAAATACACCGTGATCTGAAGCAGTAACATAATCACGTCTTAAACAGGTAACTAGGAAAGATTTGCTTGAATGCAAGTCTCTGTGCTTCTCCAGAACTTGCATAAATTATATGCTATAACTTTTGTTTGTGTTTCATTAAGTGCGCCTTCAGCACCAACCGATAAAATAAATAGGGAATGGCACCTCTACGTATAATAGCTCTGAAGATATTCAACATTTCAACTTTTTAAGTGGCCGTAATTAGAACAAATTTAAAACTTTTTAGTAGTTTATTGCAGGCGACTACAGCACAAACCTATAAATTGAAGTTGAATTGGCATCGCTACCTACAACAGTTTTGAAGATATGAAACATTTTGAAATCCTCAAGTGCCCGTAATTAGCAAAAAATAAAAGTCCTGAACTCTTGTTTGTTCTTCATTTGATGCATTTAATGCACAAACCTATAAATTGAAGCTGGAATGGCACCTCCACCTGTGATAGTTTTGTAAAATGGCATTTTTTCATGTATAGATCTATAATCGTACGGAATTTGGAGTTTCTAAGTGTAAATGTATCCGAGAAAAGTGTTCAATAAACTTATTGGTAAAGAAAGAAACAACATCTATAACAACTAAAGAATGGCCTAAGGATAGAACGCTGTATGTTTGCAACAGTTTCAGGATAATTCCAGTGTACTGACTTGTGAATTACACACAAAGGTATGACGTAGCGCCACAAAGTGTCATGCATATATGAAGGGAATCCCAAAAAAATTTTGAAGGCAAAAAAGTTCATCATCAGAAGGCCGACGAATGGTTGGTCAATTGACGAGTTAACCTTCACAAAATTACGGTAAATCTTAATGAATTACGGCCTTTAGGCCTACTTCCGTATTTTTCTTTTTAGAGCTGAAATTACGTATATGATGGAATGTATCGTATTTAACGATACGGGGGACCTAATTTCGATACGTGTATCGTTGATTGACTGTACCGCGATGCACCGTTATCGCGGTATATCGTTACAGCCCTACTGACTTGTGAATTGCAGGTGATACTACTAATGGTCCGTGTTCCTGGCAATTCACCAGAGCACCTTACATAGTATTTCTGTTGCATCAATAGCTGATACTGTGACGGATTGTCACACATATCCAATTTGCAAAATGTAAGACTGTGCATATGAAGAAAGACTTGTCTTTTCTTTATACGCACAGTCTTACATTTTGCAAATCAGATATGTGACATTCCGATTGCAAAATGACAAGATGATATTGAGTTTGAAATTCGGATTTTTTAAACCAGATGTGACGTTCATACGATTGTAGGGCAGATTCATTTGAAACTTACAGTTTACCCTTAACCATGTATACACACACACACACACACACACACACACACACACACACACACACACACACACATACATATATATATATATATATATATATATATATATATATATATATACATATATATATATATATATATATATATATATATATATATATATATATATATATATATATATATATATATATATATTCATATTTTTCAAAAGGCCAAGTACGAAGTAAATTGAGGCAAAGTAGGTCCCGACCAGAAAACATTACAGATAAACCGAATAAGCATTTTAATATGAGCACTTACCTGAATAGAATGTTAATTAACTTCCTGAAGCTGTTCCCAAAACTGCCTCTTAATATACTGATCATCTGCAAAATAAATTAAGGAATCTTTAATATTTTTCATTTTTTTGTAAGCCTTTCACATATACACCCACACCCACACCCACACACATATATATATACACACGATATATATATATATATATATATATATATATATATATATATATATATATATATATATATATATATATATATATATATATATATATATATATATATATATATATATATACGTGTAAGGGATATTCCCTTTTCGCATGTCAAAGCAAACAGGAAGTAAATTCCGAAAACTGTGTTCCTGTACATTTGTTGAAACAGGCTGTCTTTATAGGCTGATATACAATGATGATATAAAAGGTTGGACTACATTTTTTCACAGAATGCCGATCGCTGCTCGATACATTAACACTTGTACTTGATTTTTTAATTGCAAATATTAATACATACATATTGCAGTTTCGTACATGCATATTGCTGTTGTACTTATGTATATAGCCGCTAACCTCAGTTTCGTTCATATATATTGCTGTTGTACTTATGTATATAGCCACTAACCTCAGATCTGAATATATCGCTGAGGTTTCGGTACGTCTGTGTATTGTGGTTGCTGTAGGCAGCGGTCCAAGTTAATAGAAGCTTCATGCTAAGACGCACGTTTGCTGGAAGTAAAGTAAGTAGAATCACCTGTAACAAACCATGTTTTGATCAGTATTTTGATGAAAGATCAATATATTGGAGGAAGAATATTTGCATACTTGCTGACTGGTGGGGGGTTTGAGGGGGGCACTTGTTATTTGTTTATTATCATTTTTTTTTACTTTGTGGCGTCAATATTCACTGAACCCAAATCAACCATACAAATTTTCTTTTGAGTGTGAACTTTCAGCTTATGAGATTTGTCATGACAGCTGATTATTTTTGTACACTCCACGGTATATAAATTAGAAGCAACTAGTCAGTCTTAACTTGCAGTTTCGTGTATTTGAAAAATAATTGCCTGTTTCATTTGGAATTTCCTTGAAAACATCAGTCAAATATCTCGTTTTACAATATTGCTACATAACAATTTTGTTATAAAATGTGCTGAGAAAGAGGACGCGCTTAAGAAGTACATACTGTTGACAGGATTCAAAGGAGTGGTGGCAAGGGTTGGTGGCGCAGTTGTAGGTGAAGTCGAAGCACTTAAGTCAGTAGTCTCTGTCACAGTGTTGCCTGCTGACTGGGTAGCCCCTGCTGTAGCAGTGCCTGATGTGGCTGAAGATCCCACTGATGCAGTACCTGATGAGACGGTAGCCCCAACTGTTGCAGTACCTGGTGAGGCTGTAGGTCCTGCTGTTGCAGTACCTGGTGAAGCTGTAGTTCCCACTGTTGCAGTACCTGGTGAAGCTGTAGTTCCTGCTGTTGCAGTACCTGGTGAGGCTGTAGTTCCCACTGTTGCAGTACCTGGTGAGACTGTAGTTCCTGCTGTTGCAGTACCTGGTGAGGCGGTAGTTCCTGCTGTTGCAGCCCTTGGTGAAGCTGTAGTTCCCACTGTTGCAGTCCCTGGTGAAGCTGTAGTTCCCACTGTTGCAGTACCTGGTGGGGCTGTAGTTCCTGCTATTGCAGTACTTGGTGAGGCTGTAGTTCCTGCTGTTGCAGCCCCTGGTGAAGCTGTAGTTCCTGCTGTTGCTGTACCTGGTGGGGCTGTAGTTCCTGCTGTTGCAGTACCTGGTGAGGCTGTAGTTCCTGCTGTTGCAGCCCCTGGTGAAGCTGTAGTTCCTGCTGTTGCTGTACCTGGTGGGGCTGTAGTTCCTGCTGTTGCAGTCCCTGGTGAGGCTGTAGCTCCTGCTGTTGCAGTACCTGGTGAGGCTGTAGTTCCCACTGTTGCAGTACCTGGTGAGACTGTAGTTCCTGCTGTTGCAGTACCTCGTGAGGCGGTAGTTCCTGCTGTTGCAGCCCCTGGTGAAGCTGTAGTTCCCACTGTTGCAGTCCCTGGTGAAGCTGTAGTTCCCACTGTTGCAGTACCTGGTGGGGCTGTAGTTCCTGCTATTGCAGTACCTGGTGAGGCTGTAGTTCCTGCTGTTGCAGCCCTTGGTGAAGCTGTAGTTCCTGCTGTTGCTGTACCTGGTGGGGCTGTAGTTCCTGCTGTTGCAGTACCTGGTGAGGCTGTAGTTCCTGCTGTTGCAGCCCCTGGTGAAGCTGTAGTTCCTGCTGTTGCTGTACCTGGTGGGGCTGTAGTTCCCACTGTTGCAGTCCCTGGTGAAGCTGTAGTTCCCACTGTTGCAGTACCTGGTGAGACTGTAGTTCCTGCTGTTGCAGTACCTGGTGAGGCGGTAGTTCCTGCTGTTGCAGTACCTGGTGGGGCTGTAGTTCCTGCTGTTGCAGTACCTGGTGAGGCTGTAGTTCCCACTGTTGCAGTCCCTGGTGAAGCTGTAGTTCCCACTGTTGCAGTCCCTGGTGAAGCTGTAGTTCCTGCTGTTGCAGTACCTGGTGGGGCTGTAGTTCCTGCTGTTGCAGTACCTGGTGAGGCTGTAGTGCCTGCTTTTGCAGCCCCTGGTGAAGCTGTAGTTCCCACTGTTGCAGTCCCTGGTGAAGCTGTAGTTCCTGCTGTTGCAGTACCTGGTGGGGCTGTAGTTCCTGCTGTTGCAGTACCTGGTGAGGCTGTAGTGCCTGCTGTTGCAGCCCCTGGTGAAGCTGTAGTTCCCACTGATGCAGTCCCTGGTGAAGCTGTAGTTCCTGCTGTTGCTTTACCTGGTGGGGCTGTAGTTCCTGCAGTTGCAGTACCTGGTGAGGCTGTAGTTCCTGCTGTTGCAGTCCCTGGTGAAGCTGTAGTTCCCACTGATGCAGTACCTGGTGAAGCTGTAGTTCCTGCTGTTGCAGTACCTGGTGGGGCTGTAGTTCCCACTGTTGCAGTACCTGGTGAGGCTGTAGTTCCTCCTGTTGCAAAACCTGGTGAAGCTGTAGTTCCTGCTGTTGCAGCCCCTGGTGAAGCTGTAGTTCCTGCTGTTGCAGTACCTGGTGAGGCAGTAGTTCCCACTGTTGCAGTACCTGGTGAGGCTGTAGTTCCTACTGATGCAGTACCTGGTGAGGATGTATTTCCTGCTGTTGCAGTACCTGGTGAGGCTGTTGTTCGCACTGATGCAGTACCTGGTGAGGCTGTTGTTTGCACTGATGCAGTACCTGGTGAGGCTGTTGCTCCTGTTGTTACAGTACTTGATGAGGTTGTGTAATCTGCCACAAGGACATAATGATACAGGCTGTAATCTCCTTCTAGAATAATCGTATCGTTTATAGTATTGAGGATGTACAGAATCTGGGACCAGATCTCAAATATATGGTTAACGTGGGCCAATATATTGTATAACAGAGGGCAGGGCCATATGAGCAGAAATGATGAAAACGGGGGATAGAATGTAGAGAGAACAGAAACATTTGCTGACAGTTCTGCTCCTGGCAACTTCCAACAGTTTTGTTTTCTACACTCCTGTATTGATCAAAAATTTATTGTTACATGAAAAAGAAATTACTCATTACGGCAATATTATATAATACCCCTTTGTGGCTGACATCTAAGGCAAGGATTGTAATATTGTGAATTCTACCATTTCGCCGATGCATAATTACATGCTGCTTTTAGGGTTTATTTTGTAAAAGGATAATCTAAAAGCAATGTATCCATAAGAGCTATCCTGGTAATATTAAATTGCTTACCATATAAAGTGGCAGATATCGAAGCTTGGTCCACTGTAATATTGCCTAATGTCCCATCCTGAGCACTAATAGATGTTTTCACTGCATCTAACACTTGAGCCGAGGCGTTCTGACTTGTTATATTCGAAGCAAGGACGACATCACTGTCAGCTATAACACTGCCCTGTCTAAATCAGATAAGAAATAAATATCACAGTCAGCTCTAACACTTCTGGATCCAAATCAGATAAGGAATAAATATCAGTGTGAGCTCGAACACTGCGGATCCAAATCAGATAAGGAATAAACATCACTGTCAGCTATAACACTGTCGGATATAAATCAGATATGAAATAACCATCACTGTCAGCTATAACACTGTTGCGTCCAAATAGATAAGCGATAATCTGAGACCATACCACTGTCATGTCTAAAACACTGCTCTGCAAAGCGGTCCTTGCTTTTTACCCTGCCACGTCCAAATCACATAAGGAATCATTCCATACTGTGGAACTGCTCTGTTTATAACACAGCTAGAGCATAACACAGATAATGATCTGTCTGGTATCTGCTCATAGCACTACAGTGTCTAAACAGATGTACATTAATCTCTGACAATACATTTGTTGCGTCTAACACACTGCTTTGCGCAAAGCAGATAGTGGTTACTGCTTATAACACTGCTTTGTTAGAGGTGGCAAAGAATTATATCTGGCTATAACAATGCCATTGCTGAAAGAGATAACCCGGTTAACAATGGAAGTTGGGCCAACATTGGCCCAATGCTGGGCCATCCATGCCAACGTCATGCCAATGTTGGTCTAACCTTTAATGCTAGCTGGGAAGCAATGGTCTGGGGCTATGATACCAACAGGAGTAGCAGGGGCACATCGGCCGCGTAGTTCTGAAACAAAAAAGAAAAACAAACACAAAAACAAAAACAAAACAAAAAACAAAAAACAAAAAAAATATCTATGTCTCATAACCAATCCAGTCACTCTTACTGCATGACGTATACTGCAGGTAATCACCATTATGCTCAATGCAAAACTTGAAGTATTCAAGGCTTCAACAGCCAAACAGGACGGGAAAACAGGACCCAAATTCATAAATTCCAAACCCAACAATGACAGCAAAGAGATTCATTTTCCAAAACCAATGTGAAGAAACAAATTTCACTCCTGACTTGAGACAGGCAGTCACCCATAAAAGGCAACCAGTGGTTTTAAATCGGTCCTCTTAACCTTTGAAATATTCTCCATTAACTACAGACTATAGTGTTTCCAAATTGAATAGGCCTAACCACTCAAAACCCAAGTGTTATTACTTCTGCGAAAAATAAAAAAAGACCTGGTAGTCCTATCACTTTTTAATTCTCCTGACTTGTCAGTCAGCTGAGTCTTATAAATTTGTCATGGGGTCAGCAGGAAACAATCAGCCATGCTTGGCAGCCTTAACGTCGCGGATACTTTTTGGTGATAGTGTCTTTATCTCTGTTTGGTAAAGATATCCCAGTTATTCTTTTCTTTGAATATGACAATGGGATATGATAGAAAATCACTAAATCAATAAGGCAGCTTAAGGTCTTGTCTATAATGGAAAGACTTCGAGAAAGGACTCCATTCCTATTCCGTAACCTTGTCACACAGTGGACATCAAACAACTCTGATTACCTGAAGCTGAATTCCAGAATGACTGTCTCTAATATCGCAATGTCTGAACGAAATGGTGAATGAACTCTAAAATGCCCTCATCTAAAACAATTAAAGACTTTCCTAGGCCATAATACTACGTGTGGAATAGCTTCAGAATGGCCACTGTGTGAGGTCATGAATTGTGGGATGTTCTTCTGAAACCGTGTGGTTTGACCTATGAATTGTGGGATGGTCTTCTGATACCGTGTGTTTTGACCTATGAATTGTGGGATGAACTTCTGACATCATGTGTTTTGAACTATGAATTGTGGGTTATTCTTCTGATAACGTGTGTTTTGCCCTATGAATTGTGGGATGGTCTTCTGATACCGTGTGTTTTGACCTATGAATTGTGGGATGGTCTTCTGATACTGTGTGTTTTGACCTTTGCATTGTGGGATGTTCTTCTGAAACCGTGTGGTTTGACCTATGAATTGTCAGATGTACTTCTGACAGTGTGTAAGTTTGATAATGACAAGGTATACCTTACATAGTGTTTCATTTAGCTCAATAGCTGGTAGTGTCAGGTACAATTATTCAGAGCTGCTTGTGTATGGTTTGTCATGTACATCCGTTGTACAAAATGTAACATTGTGTGCACGCAGATAGGACATATTCAAGCTGGAATCGTCTTTCAAAGTCAAAGTTTTGAAACCAGGTGTGACATTCGTAGGCATGCTCGGCAGGTTTATGTCACATACAGTGCCGGCAGAAAGTCTTGCTCCAAAACCCTGTGGGTTCACCAGTGGAACCACTTAGAGGTACCACTTTTCAAAGTGTAATAAACATTATAATTCTGACACCACAATCAGTTTAGGGCCAATGGGGGCCACAGGTAGGTACAAGAAGCACACTGAGTAACTAACACCAAACTTCCCAACAGTGTTCTCTGCAGGAGTCCCTTGTACAAGTTGTACCTGAGGAGGACCACGCGGAGGGGCCACCAGAGGAGACGGTGCAAAACTTTCTGGCGGCACTGTATGCTGGTACATATGTCACATGCAGTAAATGTTCTACCGTTTTAGTCAGCATGAAATATGATTGTGGAAGGTCGACCTTTGGCCTGAAAATACTGCTCTATCTTGTGTAGAATAGAGCACAATAGTAACTGAAGAGAAAATAAATATGTGAACAAATTAAGCGTTTAAACATGAGCACTTACCTGAACAAGATGTTGAGTATCTCAATAAAGCTGGGACCAAATCTGTCTCTCAATATTTTGGTAGTCTGCATAATAGACAAAGCAATTCTTAATGATTTACCTATGTCAACTTTCTATGATATACATATATATATATATATATATATATATATATATATATATATATATATATATATATATATATATATATATATATATATATATATATATATACATGTATATATACGTGTGTGTGTATGTTCCCTTTCATGTGTCAAAGCAATGGTTGTAAATAGAAAGAAACTATGTAAACAAAAGATATGCTGTTGTATATTTACTGAAACAACTGTCCGCATTGGCTAATATACCATGGTGAAATATTTGTCTTGACGTGCGTCTTGTGAGAGTGCCTGACACTGCGTCATGAGGCTTGGCGCAGTCACATTTAGTAATTCATCATAATTGATGAAATAGTTAACTACATGTGTTCATAATGCATACATACATACATACATACATACATACATACATACATACATACATACATACATACATACATACATACATTCATTCATTCATACATACATACATATACACACATACATACATACATACATACATACATACATACATACATACATACATTCATATATATTATGAGGAAATATTTGTGCATAGACACTCACCTCAGTTATAAATGTTCTCTTCAAGTCTTTGTACCTTTCTGTAGTGGGATCGTTGTAGTCAACATGCCAAGTTAATTCAAATTTTATGATTAGGCGCACGTTTACTGCAAGTAAAATAAGTAGCTCCGATTGTAACAACGCATACCTGGATCTTTTATATTTATATTTTTATTTCTATTTTTTTAGTTTTTTTTAAATTTTATTTTATTTTATAATAATTATTATTACTTTGTTGTAAACTCACGGTTTGGTGGTAAATATAACACTGGTAACCTCGTTTGTTTTGTTTTGTTTTGTTTTGTTTTGTTTTGTTTTGTTCTGTTGGCATTTATTGAAACCAAATCAAATATAAAGCTGAATTAAATCTGTCTTAAGTTTCAGCCTATGAGGGGATTTATCATTACATCTAATACAACCGTCTCAATCTTGGTTTATATATTGTACAAGACATGGTATGGAAGGCATAAGTAACTGGAACCAGTTAGACTTAATTTATTTTTTAGCAAAACAATAGACCGCTTCATTTGAAATTGCTGCGGAAACATTACAAATCTTATTTCACAATGTGGTCATGTAAGATGCAAACTAACAAAGGAGACGTGATAGTAGAGTACATACTGTTCGCAGGATTCAAGGCAGTCTTGCCAGCGACAGTAATTGCAGCAGTGGGTAAAGGCAAAGCCGTTGAGACACTCGTGTGTGTTCCAGTGGTGCCCGCTGAGTCAGAAGCTCTTACTGTGGCAGTACCAGCTGGTGCTGTGGCGCCTGGTGTAGCAGTACTCGGGGAAGCTGTAGCAGTGGACGGTAATGCTGTAGCAGTACTCGGTGAGGCTGTACCAGTAGACGGTAATGCTGTAGCAGTACTTGGCGAGGCTTTTGCAGTGGAAGTTAATACTGTAGCAGTACTTGGTGAGGCTGTAGCAGTACTCAATAAGGCTGTGCCAGCAGACGATAATGCTGTAGCAGTACTTGGTGCAGCGGTGCCAGTCGACGGTAATGATGTAGCAGTACTTGGTGCATATGTACCAGTAGACCGTAATGCTGTAGCAGTACTTGGTAAGACTGTAGCAGTGGACGGTAATGCTGTATCAGTACTCGGTGAGGCTGTATCAGTAGACGGTAATGCTGTGGCAGTACTCGGTGAGGCTGTAGCAGTACTCGGTGAGGCTGTAGGAGTATTCTGTGAGGCTGTAGCAGTATTAGGTGAGGCTGTAGCAGTAGACAGTAATGCTGTGGCAGTACTCGGTGAGGCTGTACCAGTACTCGGTGAGGTTGTACCAGTAGACGGTAATGCTGTGCTAGTACTCGGTGATGCTGTAGCAGTACTCGGTGAGGCTGTATCAGTAGACGGTAATGCTGTGGCAGTGCTCGGTGAGGCTGTAGCAGTACTCGGTGAGGCTGTAGCAGTAGACGGTAATGCTGTACCAGTACTCGGTGAGGCTGTATCACCAAACGGTAATGCTGTAGCAGTACTCGGTGCAGCTGTAGCAGTACTCGATGAGGCCGTAGCAGTACTCGGTGAGGCTGTACCAGTAGACGGTAATGCTGTGGCAGTACTCGGTGAGGCTGAGGCAGTAGACGGTAATGCTGTGGCAGTACTCGGTGCGGCTGTAGCAGTAGACGGTAATGCTGTGGCAGTACTCGGTGATGCTGTAGCAGTACTCGGTGAGGCTGTATCAGTAGACGGTAATGCTGTAGCAGTACTCGGTGCGGCTGTAGCAGTAGACGGTAATGCTGTAGCAGTACTCGGTGAGGCTGTAGCAGTACTTGGTGAGGCTGAAGCAGTATTCGGTGAGGCTGTAGCAGTACTCGGTGAGGCTGTAGGAGTATTCGTTGAGGCTGTAGCAGTATTCGGTGAGGCTGTAGCAGTACTCGGTGAGGCTGTATCAGTAGATGGTAATGCTGTGGCAGTACTCGGTGAGGCTGAGGCAGTAGACGGTAATGCTGTGGCAGTACTCGGTGCGGCTGTAGCAGTAGACGGTAATGCTGTGGCAGTACTCGCTGAGGCTGTAGCAGTACTCGGTGCGGCTGAAGCAGTATTCGGTGAGGCTGTAGCAGTACTCGGTGATGCTGTGGCAGTAGACGGTAATCCTGTGGCAGTACTCGGTGATGCTGTACCAGTACTCGGTGAGGCTGTATCAGTAGACGGTAATGCTGTAGCAGTACTCGGTGCAGCTGTAGCAGTAGACGGTAATGCTGTAGCAGTACTCGGTGAGGCTGTAGCAGTACTCGGTGAGGCTGAAGCAGTATTCGGTGAGGCTGTAGCAGTACTCGGTGAGGCTGTGGGAGTATTCGTTGAGGCTGTAGCAGTATTCGGTGAGGCTGTAGCAGTACTCGGTGAGGCTGTATCAGTAGATGGTAATGCTGTGGCAGTACTCTGGGAGGTTGTAGCAGTACTCGGTGATGTGGCAGTATCTGGATTTACAGGGTAAAAGAATTTATTGTGTCACAGGGAAGATAAGATTGTTTAACAGGTGTATTGTATCATTTACTAAAGATTTGCCGAAACGTTTGGTTTAGAATTTTATCTCACGTGTGTTTAATGAGCGTCTTAAGATCCGTAGAGCACTCGGCTGTTGGTGGAACAAAACAATGTGAGCCCTGGCCTGGAACTAAACAATGTCAGCTCTGGCATGGAAGGTTAGGAGGTGTGTTGTAAGCTAGTAGTGTTTTGACATATTGACTCAGGGAAGCTAGGGTCTGCCATCTATGTCTGTTTAGGACACTACCATGTGACGTATGGCGTAATGCACTATCACGGACTTTGATTACATCAAGTGTCAGAGCCCTGTACCGCCATTGTTAAACAAAAAGCATAAATATTCAAGAATTCCGTCTAATAATACAAAAATCAATTTGGTAAGTGCTTTGCGGATGAGTTTAAACTAAAATCTTGCAAGGAGTGCAAATTTGTTGACAGTGGCGCGTAGACGACTTCGGCTCTATGTCCCAGTAGCATGTTGCAAATGTCATTTGGCCCGTGGCTGTATTCACACTAAGAGACACAATATCTTCGACATGATCCTCGTCCAACAGAATTTTGTGGAGTTGTGCGTGTGCTGTGAGCGTGAAATGGACCTTGTCACAGCTCTTAGCCACCAAGCGGTCACGCCAGCCTAGTGGTCAGGGTTTGTCAGGCAGAAGTGCTTGACAAGTAAGATCATTTCAAAAATTACTTTCAATGTACTTAGTCACTTAATTTTGCTTATTTTATTTTCGTTTATCTCGCCAATTCAAAAAAAACTTTGAAAATAAAAATACAATAAATGAATATTCTAATTAAGGTAAGATGATTTTTAAAACATACTTCACATTTGCTTACTTAATTTTGTTTCTTTTTATTTTCTTTTCTTTCGCCGATTTCATGAAACTTTGACAATAAAAATACAATGAATGGATAACCTAACAAAGGTTTAACAGGATTATGTCCAAAATGGTGAAATTAAAAACGTTAAATGCTTGAAATGTGCACTCTTGGAATGAAAAGTTCTTTGGATCCCAAATAATGTTTTCAGCTTGTCACAAATACGGTACTTTTTTCTTAAAGAACCCTATGGTAGGGTTCCTTGGGAGAACATTTGCAGCGGAGTTCTTTGGAGAACCCTAATAGTTCTTGACAGAACCTTTACAGTTCTTCGGTTTCAGCTCTACTAGGAACATACAAGGACATATTGCCATCTCTTGCAACACTTTGACATAGTTTATCAATATTGCTTCGGATTGGTGTCTAGCCTAGAGGCAAAGGTATGATAAATTTTATCCATAACGTCCCCTATCATAATATATTATCTACTGAAGATATTTGCAGCCTTGGATAAGGGAGGTAATATGTACCAGCTAGTTTTCAAACATGATTTTTATCATATAAAGGACGTTTTGTTGTGTCAAATGTAGTAAAATTATGGTCAAAATTTCCGCATCATTTTTAACTTTTACGCGTATATCTTAAAATACATATTATTAACTTGTGTTTGATATCATATGAGTTACAATTAATTATTCAGTCGAAGAACCTTTCTTCAGTTAAAAAACTTTGCTAACATCTGACCCCCCCCCCCCCCCCACAGGTTTCGGGGGCAGGGGGGCCAGGGGTGTTTTCCCGCTGGTAAAAAAAAAACGTGGCTCCCCAAAGAAACTAGAGGTTATACAAAGATCCAGAGTGTAAAAACCGCGAAAGATTTACACGTAAAAAGAAGCATACTTTCTTATCATCAAGAGTTATGAAGACTATCCAGTGATATTTCTGACCAACAGAATCTGAGTACAGAAAACGACAACAAGTGATAACAAAGCTTTTTTGCGACAAGAAGAAAGACGAAGAAGCGTCAACTGTGTTAGAACATCTAGAAATTGTCGCTGTTGCATTTCCGTCTTTCTTTTCTAGATTTTTTTTTTCAACAATTGAGCAGTACCCCGGAGGTAGCGTCAGTTAGTGTTATTCCTCCACAGTTCACTGGGACATCCAGTTAACTCTTGTCGTTCACATCTGCACTTTTCAACAGTCTAAGCACTAATGGGATTAATATCAATCTTTGCCATGGTTCCCAATTGTTTTTAAAAATTATGTTTAAACAAACTGAACATGATCGATCTACAATCTCGATTTGATTTGGTGCAAGTCATTTCTGCCACATACAGCGAATAAAATAAGTGTACAAGTGTACAATAATTAAAACGAAGTACGACAAGTCAGTTGTAAATTGATTAACTCAAGTATGAATTATGAGTGTATCAATTAAACCATTTGTAAAACTAAGTACAAGAATCATTTTCTATGTAAATAATAAACAAATGTTAATTAAGTGCAAGTGTGTATGGACAACAATTTATAATTTCATAAGTAGTTAATGTCAATGAACAAATGAGCAGAGAAACAGAACCTTACAATAATATTTGCCTGCACCAGAAAAAGAGAAGGCAAATCTACATATTTCCATTTGGGGTCCTCGGGTTATATATATATATATATATATATATATATATATATATATATATATATATATATATATATATATATATATATATATATATATATATATATATATATATATATATAACAATTATAGATTCTTGGAAGATTTTGTAAATAAACATTTGGCATAACAAGATTATATCCTCTATTTACACTATAAGCACAGCCAGTAGTATTGCATATGTTCTTAGAAAAATGTTTTTGTGATGTCTCGATTGACAAAGTATTGTTCATTTTTTATTTTTTATTTAGTTTATTATTATTATTATTATTATTATTATTATTATTATTATTATTATTATTATTATTATTATTATTATTATTATTATTATTGTACTTTTCTGTGCAAGGGTATTTGATGATCCGTGAACTGATGGAAGAGTAGTTTAAGTTGGGGAGGCGGCCTTGATATTGGACCTGTAAACGTCTGTAGGGGCCTACCTGTTGGGTAATTCAGTCGGCTTGAGCAAAGTCAAAAGTGTATAGAAAAAGGCTTGCACCACTGAACTGGATTATAAACATTTGACTCAAATGTTGCTTTGTGTAAGAAACGATTGATTTGTTGGTTCAGGATAATAGTAGCTTCCGTGCCAGTAAGCAAGGTTGTATGCTGGAGCCAGAATGCCGCAGGTGGGGATTAAGAAACTGCTGCCTTCAGCACAGTTATCCCGACCAAGGTCAGAATTTAAATATCACTTAAAGCCTAAGTCTAATGTGTCAACCAAGATGGAAACAGGAAAGAAAGAAACCGGAACGCCTCATGGTAAAAACCCCAACGTTAATATGTGACGCCTGTCAAGTCGACAATACCAGAACTGATGCTATGGCAGGTCACGTGACCAGTGTCGTTTGCCCCACCCAACTTCACACGGGCAAGCAGGGCGGACATGCGTGTCCAGTATGCCAGGTGGACCACCATGGAATCCCAGTTTCTTCTCTCACTGGGAAAATAGTTGCAAATTTAAGTTTTATATGACAGGTGCATGAGACGCTCATGCACGAAAACAGTTTGGAAAGGAAAACGAAATTTCCCCAAACTATCAATAAATAGATATTTCGGAACCTTGTAACTCGTCACAGTAATGGGCCCAGGACAGATGCCAAAACAATGTGCGCGCAGGCAAGTTTTCTGATATGCCCGACGTTCCTTGAGGACCACGTTGAGTGACTGATGACTAGATACAGCTGCTCGGCTGAGCACCGCATGCACTATTTCTCCAAGAGTCACTGTTAGCTGTTTTTAGATATTGCCGCAAAAGCCATAGATATTCTGAACAGGAAAAGTTCAGTTTCAAATACACTGAAAGTGTAACAGGGAAACGGCACCTCTTTTTATCAATCTGTGTAAGAGGTGGATCTAGAAAGTCGTCTATGGATAGATCTAAATACATTGGTATCTCCCGTGGCAAAATATTTGGAAGTGTTGTAAGCTTACCTGTTGTGCTACCGTGTACCCTCCACGAGACTAAGTAAATGCACAGTATTCCCAGTGACCGGCCGACCCGCATGTTTCTGGTTTCCTTGTACTGAAATTAAAACATGAATTATGTTATCACGCATGGCAGATATTCGACGAAAGGCTTGTGATGTTCATAGTGAATATGGCGTATTGTATTTTCGTCTGCACAAATGAACGCTTGTCGTAAGTTATCGCCAGATGTGTTTTACCAATGCTACGATTAGCGTATTTAACAGACCGTCCAGTGCACCACTCCCTCCCTCAATGCATGCAGGAGAACTACGATACGTGGTGTTGAGATCGGAAAGTTCGTCCGCTGGAAAATATCGTGTAAAATGAAAACAGATATTGCGGCAGCAGTGGGAGCCTAACATATCTTAAAGACAATTTTAACCCTGCTCACACAACGGGAATCCTTTTTGAAGAATGCCAAATGTCCAAGTTGAGTAAACGATGGAAGATAAAATCCCAACAGCCAAGGATTAGACATATGTGCGGACCAGCCAGATCCGACCTAAAACAGTAATTTTAGATGTGTGCGATTGTGACTTGTGAATACATTTTAAATATGTTTGTATATATCTGTATTATGTTAAATTTTAACTGTGGACGCACCGGAGGTAAACCCCGAACCTTCGGTGCCCCCGATGTAAAGGGGTAGTTTCCTAATAAAATTATTATTATTATCAAACAAAGCCATATAAAATCAAACAAGTAAGAAAATGACTGAGTAAGGAAAGAAAGAAAGAAAGAAAGAAAGAAAGAAAGAAAGAAAGAAAGAAAGAAAGAAAGAAAAGATTATAATGAAAAATTGAAATACTGTAACGCTGCAATTTATCAAATTTTAAACAATCTACCATAATGTGCAAACATCAGCATTATGTCAACAACTGTCAATGCAAACATAAATACTCTTAAAGATAAAGAAAATTATTAGAAGTCTTACCGATAATGTATTGCAGCTGAAGTTTGTACTGTCTAATGTACAAACCGTACCACCCTTGACTCCTCTACCTTGTGGTATCCTCTCTCTGTATGGAAGGCGCGCCCGCTTGCGTCTCTGCCTTATACCCCGCCCGCCATCATCAGCAGTTTATTTTTGGCACGTTTGGCTTATATACCCTCCCATAGCCATCACGAGTGACGTAGTACAATGGCGGCTGTCGCAAGAGGGTAAGAGTGGAACGAAACGCGCTCTTGCCTGAAATATACTTAATGCCCCAGACCACAGCCAAATGCCGCACCCATTGGTAGACACGCCATCAACCTGGCCTGGTAAAAACATGACCACAAGCCAGCGTCACGCTTAATTGCTTAATTTCATTTCACTCGGGATTCTGTTGCGTCTTCACTAAATTAGGCCAACGAGTGAGCAGATCTTGGTAAACATAAGGTAAATCTACTTTCTTGTCATACAATTTTGAATCGCTTTTAAATTTGCTGCGTCGTCCGTCTGTGTGACGCCGCTTGAGAAGTTTTAAATAAATGTACATTCTATCGAGAGAGAGAGAGAGAGACAGAGAGAGAGAGAGAGAGAGAGAGAGAGAGAGAGAGAGAGAGAGAGAGAGAGAGTAAATTACACGCGAGTCTCTCAAAATGACGCAAAACACAACGAAATGTCCCCTAACGTGTATACAATGGAAAATTATGCAAAAATAATTGACGTGCAGACTGGTGTTGCAATACGCAAAGCAAAAACACGTGCTTCAGACACAAACACAATCTGGGCTACTCTTTGACGTCCCTGAATCATTTTATGCCTTATTTTGTATTTTCAAACAAACATGACACCAAGCTGATTAAACTGGGCCAATGATAAATAAAATCTTTCGGCAGACACCAAAAGTTGATATCTATGCTTTAAAAGAAAATAATTGTTATAAAATTTCTGTGGTCCTGAAAAGCAAACGTGTATGCAAGACTATCACAATGTGCCTGTTGGTATTATATAGCATCACATAAGCAACTCCGCACCAAAGAAGCAAGGTTTCTCGCAGACGTAATGCTTTCTTGGGGGTCCAGGTATTAGGACGCTCCCATCTGCACTTGGGAATTAAAGCACATAATTGCAGCATGAACTAGAAAAGACGATTTGCTTCACAGCAAATCCGGGTGTCTTCAACATAACAGCTTTAGATTCTACGCTTGGCCCTTGTTCAACAAAATCTGAATTTTGTGTATTAGCCTAATTTGCGTAAATAAAAATGCTACAACTTTGGTTCTGGGTCCATTGGATGTAGCCATGTCACAGGCTTATAAACTGAAGTTTGAATGACACCACTATCTATAAAAGCTTTGAAAAAATATTCAACATTTCAATTTTGGGTATTTGCTTAATTCGTATAAATTAAAAGCTTTCAACTTTGTTTTATGGTCCATTGGATCGGCTTTGTCATTACCTACAAATTGAAGTTGGAATAATAGTTTTGAAGCTATTCAAGATTTAAATTTTGCAAATTCACCTAACTTGCATAAATCAAAATTCTTCAACTTTGTTTCACAGTTCATTGGATGAGGCTTTGCCACAAAGCTATAAATTGAAGTTGGAAAGGCATCTCTATTTAGAACAGTTTGGAGATATTCAACTTTTAAATTTTTCAATGCCCCTAATTAGCATCATTTGAAATTCTACAACTTTCGCTTACTGTCGATTTTTATTGGCAGGTATCACCAACCTACATATGGGCATTAAAATATCGTGTCTATCTGAAAGAAAGAAAGGAAGGAAGGAAGGAAGGAAGGAAGGAAGGAAGGAAGGATGGAAGGAGGAAGGAAGGAAGGTAGGAAAGAAAGAAAGAAAGAAAGAAAGAGAGAGAGAAAGAAAGAAAGAAAGAAAGAAAGAAAGAAAGAAAGAAAGAAAGAAAGAAAGAAAGAAAGGAAGGAAGAAAGAAAAACAAAATGCCTGGATTCGCACCCAGACATGATATGAAGACGACTTAGTGGAGTAAATGGAATAAATGATATGATTATTATTTTCATGTCAGCGGAAGATGAAATATCTCAACGGCAAAGCAATTAAGACAAAGGCGGAATTATACATGTAAATATACATATAAAATTATTAGGAAGATGATAAAAAACATATATTATATATTTGTGTCACGCTAATTCAAACAATATATATATGTATATATATATATATGTGTGTATATATATCTATATATATATATATATATATATATATATATATATATATATATATATATAAACTAGAAAGAAAATTTGCTTCACGGCACTGGGTGCCTTCAATATGTTAACAGTTTGAGATGCAACACTTTGCCATTGATCAACATAATCTAAATTTTGTGTGTTAGCCCAACTTGCATAATTCAATATTGTACAACTGTGGTTCTTGCTTCACTGGATGTAGCCATGTCAGAAACTTTTAACCTGAAGTTTGAATGAACCAGTGTCTATCATAGGTTGAAACTATTCAAGATTTTATTTATGTGTATTTAACTAATTCGCATAAATTGAAAGCCCACAACTTTGCTATGTGGTTCATTGGATGCGGCTATGTCACAAACATACAAATTGAAGTTATAATCGTACCTCTGTGTGTAATAGTTTTGGAGTTATTAAATATTTAGATTTTATGTGTTCGCCTTATTTACGTAAATTAAAATCCTACACCTTTGGTTAATGGTTCATTGGATACACCTATGTCATATACCGATGATTTGAAGTTAAAATACCACCTCTTTTTATAATGCTTTTGAAGCTATTCAAGATTTAAATGTTGTATATTCATCCAATTTGCATAAATCAAAATTTTACAATTTTGTTTCATTAGATGCAGCTATGTCACAAACGTACTAATTAAACTTGGTATGGCACCTCCATGTATAATAGATTTTAAGTTATTCAAGATTTAAATTTTGTGTATTCACCTTGTTTGCATCAATTAAAATTGGGAAATTTTGGTTCATGGTTCACTGCAACAATGTTACAAACCCATAAATTGAAGTTTGAATGACAACTCTATCTACAATGGTTTTGAAGTTATTAAACATTTAAATTGTGTGTACTTACCCAATTTGCATGGATTAAAATTTTACAATTTTGGGTCTTTGTTCGTTGGAAGAGGCTCTGTCACAAACCCATAGATTGAAGTGAGGATGGCACCTCTATCTATAATAGTTTTGAATCTAGTTAAAATTTAAAGTTTTACATATTCACCTAATTTGCATAAATTGAAATACATCAACTTTGATTTATGGTTCATTGGATGCAGTTTTGCCACAAGCCTATAAATTTAAGTTGGAAGTGCATCTCTATCCATAATAATCTTGGAGATATTTTAATTTTGATTTTTTTAAATGCCCTAATTAGCAAAAATTTAAATTTTACACACACCTATAAATTAAAGGTGGAATGGCATCTCATATCTATAAAACTTCTGGACATATTCAACTTCTAAATTTGTTAATGCCCCTAATTAGCATAATTTTAATTTCTGCAACTTTCATTTACTGTCTATTACATAGACAGGTATCACAAAGCTATACTTGCACATTGCAATTTTGCGTTTATGTGCAATTGTTTGGAAGTGTGTAGCTATTCAAAGTTTTAATTGCCCCTAATTTGCATATTGTGTAACATCATAACTATTCAAGACAATATACACAATTCCACTGGCAGATCAGTCACCGTGCCAAGTTTGGGGGGTTTTCAGAATAATAGTGTTCGAGAAAAACTCAGGAAAAATTTGGTCGTGAAGAAGAAAGAACGAATTCTTGATAAAGAAAATGGCTGGGTTCGCACCCAGGCATAATTACATTTGTGTCACGGGGAATATTAAAATAAAAATTATCATAATAAAAGTAGCATGCAGTAAGACCCTGGGAATTGAACACAGACGATGCGTTTATCTTTACGTTTAGTATTGGTTTGGAAGTTGGTCGGTCATTGTCTAGCAGTCATGCGACAAGAAGTGTTGTTAGCCCTTGACCCACACATTCGAGATGAGAAAGGTCCGAGGCTTAAAAATGTTATATAAGGAGTAACCTACTCAGTAATTCACCATAACAAGGTCGCGTTCTGTTTGACTGGGGAGAGTATCGCAAGCCGCGGCTGAGTCTTGACCGACACGCTCAGTTTGCCTGCGCAGGCGACACCACTTTGCCTGCGCAGCAGACTATGTGTTTTTTCCCTCTGTATTACCCCTTTTTCAAACTTCACTTTGTAAGTCTGTGACATGGCCACATCCAATGAATTTAGAACCAACGTTGTAGCATTTTAATTTCTGCAAATTAGGCTCATACGTGAAAATTAGATTATGTTGAACGATGGAAAAATTGTAGCATTTCAATCTGTTCTCATTTTGAATGCGCCCAGACAAATTTACTGTGTGGAAATCTTTTTTTCTAGTTTTCTGCTGCCCTCACAAAGCACCAAACCCCTAGCAATAAAAAAAACATTATAGGTATTTGAATCTGCTGTTAGTTGAATAAACTTTGGTCAGTCAGGTAAACACAGACTTTTCTACCTTGACAAACATACCCTTTCAGCCCAGAAACCATGACCCAACCTGACATCGACCACTAAAATCAAACATAACTCTCTTAAAGGCTGGGGTCACGGAGTTTGTTGTCCGATATTTTTGTAGAAGATAATAATTTCTAATGCTAAGTATGTTGGATTTTGTACAGTTGAACATTTTAGCGACTCATAAACGAATATGAAAAAGCCCCCCCCCCCCAAAAAAAAAGTAGTGTAAAGGGCGAGGGACAGTAATTTTTTTTTTTCACTTTCAAGGAAACTTAGATAGATTTCAAACACTGATGGGAAGTCAGAATGATGTTTTTTTTTATTTTGTTCACATTTGGACCACATTATATTTTGTTGATATCAGCTGATGTAACATTTCGCTTGCAGCTTTAAAGGCTATTGAATACTTGTGCTGAAAAGTGTGTTTATGACACGAGCAGTACAGTCATTTTACGTTACATGGCAAAGTTCACTCGTGTCTTGATAATACTGGCAACAAAATTAGTTTGTTTGTTTGATTTTTTGGTTTTTTTTTCGTTTTGTTTTTGTGTATTTTAGCTCAGCAGACTTGTCAGTAAGCTGAGCTGTCAGGATGGTCTTTCGTCCGTCCGTCCGTGTGTGCGTGCGGCCGTTTCCAATTACATTTTCTTCTTCTACTCCGAAACAGTCGGTCAGATTCACTTCAAACTTAATGGCAATGTACCTTGGGTGGGTCTCTACCAGGTTGTTCAATTGGTCATGCTCCAGTGATGTTTGATTTTTTATGATTTCTTTGTTTTTTTTGGGGGGGGGGGGCAAACCTTAAAAAATCTTCTCTAAAACTACTCACTAATTGCTCTGATATCACACAGGAACACTCCTAGGGACTCTTAGTTTTGAATTTGTTCACCAGGTGGCGCTGCGGTTTTTTGTGTGTTTTCGTTTTTTGTTTTTTTTTTTATATTTTTTTTGGGGGGGGTTTGGTTTTTTTTTTTTATTTTTGTTTTTTTTGGGGTTTGTTTTGTTTTTTGCATTGTTTTGTTTTTTTGTTTGTTTTTTTAGTGTGATTTTGCTAGCTTCGACTTCTTCTCCAGAACCGTCACTCAGACTAAGCTGAAACTTGGTGGATATGTTCTTTGTGGAAGGGTCAAATAAAGTTGTTCAATAGGAGGAAATGCTGCGGACTCCTCATTTTTCACGATTTTTTCGATTTGGGTGCTTATCAGTAAATGCACCTTTCCTGTTGATTGCTGTGTAAGTCAATGGGCATCCTAATTTTTAGTTGACATTTTTTGCATTGTTCTGCGAAACCGTCTGTCAGATTCATTTCAAACTTAATGGCAATGTGCCTTGAGCGATTTTTTACGAAGTTTGTTCAATTGGTCACACTCCAGTGATTTTTGGATTTTTTGTGATTTTTTTTTCTCTTTCGGGACATGCTTCAAAAATCTTCTCCGCTGAAACCACTCACCCAATTGCTTTGATATCACACAGGAACACTCCTAGGGACTCATAGTTTTAAATTTTTTACCAGGGGGCGCTGCATTTTTTCTATTGTTTTTCGTGTGTGTGTGTGCGTGCGTGCGTGCGTGTGTGTGTGTGCGTGCGTGCGTGCGTGCGTGCGTGCGTGCGTGCGCGCGCGCGTGTGTGTGTGTGTGTGTGTGTGTGTGTGTGTGTGTGTGTGTGTGTGGTTTTGCTATTTGATTTCTTCTCCAGAACCGTCACTCAGATTAAGCTGAAACTTGGTGGATATGTTCTTTGTGGAAGGGTCGAACAAAGTTGTTCACTAGGAGGAAATGCAGCGGGTTCCTAATTTTTCACATTTTTTCGTCCATTTGGGTACTTATCAGCAAATGCACCTTTCCTGTTGATTACTATGTCAGTCAATGAGCATTCTAATGCTAATTCAATTTTTTACTTGTTCTGCGAAACCGTGAGTCAAGATTGACTTCAAACTTGATGGCAATGTACCTTGGGTGGGTTTTACCAAGTTTGCTTAATTCGTCACACTCTAGAGAATTTTGGATTTTTTGTGTGATTCTTTTGCAATGTTTTGTTTTGTTTTTGTTATATATTGTTCTTTTTTGGTGGCAAAGCTTAAAAATACCTTTTCCTCTAAAACAGCTCACCTTATTGCTTTGATATCACACAAGAACAATCCTAGGGGCTCCAAGTTCTTAATTTGTTCACCAGGTGGCGCTGAAATTTATTTCTATATTATTTTTTAAATTTATAGTGTGGTTTGCTATTTTCGACTTTTTCTCTAGAACCGTCACTCAGATTAAGCTGAAACGTAGTGGATATGTTCTTTGTGAAAGGGTCAAACAAATCTGTTCACTAGGAAGAAATGCTGCGGATTCCTGATTTTTTACGATTTTTTCAATTACAGGTAAATGTACCTTTCCCATTGATTACTATGTAGGTCAATGGGTAGTGTAATGCTAATTCACAGTTTTGACATCTTCTCCGTGACCGTCAGTCAAGTTGACTTAAAACTTGGTGACAATGTGCGGTCGGTGGTGCTTTAGCAGATTTGTTCAAATGGACACGCTTCATTATTTTTTTTTTATCATTTTGTTTATGAATTTTTTGTTCGTTCGGGGTAAATCTTATAAAATTGCGACAGTATATGCACATGTCAGCTGAGCACAGGACTGTCACAGTCCTCTTCTTTTTTTTCTTTCCAAGATGGGGGCACCCGACTCTGTCGGATTTAGAACTATATTGAAATTACACGTAAGTTTAAAATCCTATTCAGGTGGCAGTGCACGGTTTCTCATTGGTCAGCCGGCTCCGTGGTGGCTTCATTACTGGGATAGGTGGAAAATACGTGGTCTTCGGATGTACTTTCAATCCACACAGCCCCATTCAATGCCAAATGTAATTCAGCACAGGCCATTTGATCTTTAGAGAAAATATTAGATGTCTGTGTAAACCCTGCAGTAAGTAAAACAAGCCTTCACAAACATTACCTTTCAGCCTAAAAATTATGACCCAAAGTGACCTTGCTGTCTAAATTAAAATGAAATAAAAATAGTAACTGTCTTAAATGCTTACGTCTTAGGGTTTGTAATCTGATTAGATTTTGTGAAGATCGAGTGTCGTCTGCAGACACAGGTGCGTCCTGTTTTCCACAGCTTTTAAATAATTAGGGGCCGTTCAAAAATGTAGATATTTCCACGAGTGTACACAATGCACACGGGGGGGGGGGGGGGGGGGGGTCAAGCCCAAGTGTACACTTTAAACCTGGTGAGAAAATGTTGATTTGTTTTACTATTATCAGTATGGAGTTTAAAACAAAAGAATGAGCTTCTCAGGGTAGAAACAGAGAGAGTGAAAATGCGTGAGGCAAAATAATATGTATGTTTCGCATGGTACAACTAGATTCATTCAGTTCAGTTTGTATGTATTAGAAGTGTTGTAGCTTATGACTTTGTACTGTATCTGCATTTGATGTTTTCATCATCTTCCCTTAGCTCAGGCTACATCTAGGTGGGGCCAAAGTGTCCCTGAAAACACTGAATGCGAGTCTTAAGGGAATTTTTTGACACTTCCACTAATTCGCCATCTTAATGAAAGCTAGCGATACAAAAATGGTGATTTTATCAAGTGCACACTTTCATACATCCATAACCCAAACAACAATGGTCGCGTTCCTCTAAATACCAAAAATTCCAACGGAAGCATGTCGTATTTATCCATCTGTTACCTTAAGTTCAAGACCGCGACACTCAGACGGACACAAAATTTAAAATGACTACAGACAACAATGGAGGTTTGGTTGAAATGTATGTACAGTGCTCAATGCTTGGGTGCTGCGTGACAAAAGCCTGCCCTGGCCTACTGGCCTACATGCGATGCCACTGACATAATGACCTGACCCTCCTGTTGTTCCCTTCATGGCATATATGAGCTGAACAAGTATAAGTTAATACTGAAGTGTGCTATATGCGTGAGTGTTCATAAAGAGAAAATCAACGTATCGAGTCCGTACTTTTGTTTTGATGATTGTGCGGGCTGAAACGTATATACTAGTAACAAACCAGTAACAATCCGAATTTTGTGGACACTTTCCTGCTCAAATCCCCCAAAAGTACCAAGATGACAAATGTGACAATGCATTAATATTTCCAGCTTAACATTTATACAGACCGTTCGTGATGAGGCTCAACCCTGGACAAGAAAAACTGTTGAGTCTATCTTATGCCCAGGAAAGCGTTTATTTAAAAAACGGCAATGCAGTTGCCACAAAGACCTGGTGACTGTTTTTTTCCCCGAGGTAAAATTTTACCTCATGCTGTTTTGCGAACAGGAATTTACTGTTAACCAGGCTCCGAGACATGTTCCCGCTGTAGACTTAATTTATTTGGGCTAATTCATTCTGTGTCAAAATTCTAAAGAAGCGCGTGTGCAACACTAATGCTGATAAATTTCAATGGTTATCATCTGTGAAATCTGTGTTTTATCATATGCGCTTCAAAAATATGGGGGAAAATATCGTTAACAACACATCTAATTTCCCTTCTAATATTTTTTTCAAAAAATATTAAAGAATAGTTCTATCAACCAATGGATATCGGATATGTCCAGTAATGCAGAAATTAAGAACCTACACAAAATTTTAGGACGGCTTAAATTAGGAAAAATATCTTATTGTAATGCTCTATAACTAGTTTAAAAAGAATATAACTCGTTTTAGAATAAGTGCCCATAACCTTTAAAGAGAAACAGGTAGACACAGACGTCCCCACAAAATGTATTATACAATCAGAGCAGGCTAAAGACTACTAGGAAGTAGTTCTGGACAAAAAGACACAAATACAATAAAATATTGAACAGATCCCTAAGGCCCAAGTGACTGGGTGATCCCAGCATGATGGGAGTGGCAGGCTACAAACTGGCGGTTTGTCCGACTTACTTTCGTTTGAACTTTGCCTGTGTTTTTTTTTTCTTTTTAGAATGAACTTTATTAACTACATCACAATTCACACGTGACAACCTGTCATATATAACACGTTACAACGGTGCACACAATCAATACATTTGAATATAATCAGAGCATATCATAGCATATAAAAACACAGTTTCAAAAAGGACCTCTTTCTCGTACCACTTCAGTATAAAATACTGCAACTATCACCATTTTCCACGTCATCAAGTTTCATAATAAACTTAAATTTTTGTTGATTGTGGAGATTATTATAAAATGAGGCGAAAATATCTCTAATTTGTTAAATGTTGTACTTCTTTCCTTGTCATATTTTTTTACAGTTTATAATTAAATTAGATTCGTTTATGTCGTTACAATTTTCACATTTTCGATTTTTAACCGGAATCTATATGCTTCGTTGGACTGAGAAGCACGTACTTGTAGTTTTAATATTTTAAATTTTACTTCACTTTAATTGTCTGTTTGTTTGTCTGTTTGTTTGTTTATTAATATATTTATATATTTATTTATTTGTTTATTTATGTTTGGTTCTTACCTCTTTTGACTGTAAAATTAGTGCACTGCCTTCAATTTAACAAATTCGTGAGTCTTAGTTTCATTTATGTTAATGTGTAAAATTAATGTTGCAAGTCAATTGTATATTTTTCATGATGTATATAAGTATGTATGTTCTGCATATGTATTTTGATGTTTCTCTTGCAATGGGGTCAATAAAATGTTTATTTTATTTATGTTCATGCCAACCTGTACTTGTGTATATTCATACTGACAATGCAAAAGGGCTCTTCCTCTCTGGAGTGGCCACCTCTCTACAGTGGCCACTTGTTGCTGTTGCCAAGGGTGGTCACTCGAGAAAGGTTTTATTGAACAAACCAGCTACATTACAGGATAACGTCTTCTTATTGGAGTTATTTGTCCAGTACCACCAAGAATTGCCACAGCTTTGTGCCACGCTTCCCTCCAGAATGTATGCATGCTCCATGAAATACTTATAATCAATCCAGCGTTCTTCTAACCGCCATTTTGAAAAATATCCTATGTACGAAACATCCGATGGAACATATTTATCCAGTAGTATCATCAAACACTTCGTAACGTGCACACTTGGCCGAGTTTAACTGCAGACTGATTTATATTTCGCTGTGATCTTATTCAAATATATTTATAAGCAGTCGAATCAACTGAAGCTATTCCAGCGTAAGACTTATGACCAGTGCATCAGAATGTGATATGGGAATCACAGATGTTCATCCAAGAAATGATCAAAGGGAGGAGCAGATGTTCCAAGTTGGCAAGACAAACGGCGTATATAATTACTAAAATGAGTACAATGACATTAATTTTTTTTTCTATCCCAGGTACAGCTCCTACTGCAACATAGAAAAAAGTAAAATAGCGGCCATGCTATGTTATTGCTAATAAACTATGATAAATCTCAAGATGGTGGGCCATAAGAGTGTTAGTTTCTATCCTGAACAATGCTACAGATCCCAACGAATATTATTGGCTGAACACAAACACTGGCAGGCTATCTTGTGAATGGCATTATGTCATTTAAAAAAAAAAAAAGACAGGAGTGGCAGGCCAATCAGATGTAAGAACAACGTCATGTGACCAGTCTTTTTTCCGCGATATTGACCCCGCCTCCTGTGGATATTGAGAGAACAATAGGGCCAAATACCGTTTTCTCGGTAAGGCTCAACCTATTGCACTGCGGCGCGGGTGAATTTGAATTTATCGACATTTGGAAATGTATTGTAAGTTTCAATGCAAGATTATCAGCTGAACCTTCTATAATAAATGTATTGAAATAACGCTGAGCTTGACAGAGAAGATTGTACACGGGCAGGTACAACACAATCACACTGAACCCTTCTCGGGCTCAAAGAAGCAATAAAATGACTCAGTAGAATATGCATGGAATGAACAGTAGGCAATCCCGGTAGACTTCGAGGAACGTGAACGTACATATATATATATATATATATATATATATATATATATATATATATATATATATATATATATATATATATATATATATATGTGTGTGTGTGTGTATATATAATAGTAATATGATATAATAATAGTAAGCAGTCCTGGCAGACTTGGAGGAAAACGTGAACGGAAAAACATGAGTTTTTGTAACTCCCATTATTTCAAACTCTTCCCATTGTTTTTACAGAACAGTCAATGAATTATATATATATATATATATATATATATATATATATATATATATATGTATATATATATATGTTTATTCATATATATATACATATACATGTGTATACACACATATATATACATATATATGTATATATGTATGTATATATACATGTATATATGTATGTATATATATATGTGTGTATATATATGTATATATATATGTGTATATTCATATATATACATATATATATGTGTATATACACATATATATATATACATATATATGTATGTATATATACATGTATATATGTATGTATATATATATATGTGTGTGTGTATATATATATGTATATATATGTATATTCATATATATACATATATATGTGTATATACACATATATATACACACACATATATATATATGTAAATATGTATGTATATATACATGTATATATGTATGAATGTATATATATATATATGTTTGTGTGTGTGTGTGTGTGTGTGTGTGTGTGTGTGTGTGTTGCTTCTTTATGTAGTTTTAAAGGTTCAAAAATAGCACGGTCTGAAGCTGAATTCTCTGAGCAGTCATTTAGGCCCTGGGCAGCTACGGTCCATATTACACTCAGGATATGTTTTTACAACTTCAGTTTAATAAGAAGTCACGGTCATCTAGATATTTGGATCTTCCTGCTTTCAATAAGGTCACTTTTGGAGAAAAAAAATCGCTGAGATCTCTTGGCGTCAAAAATTTGGAACAGAATCCCTAACGATATAAAAAATGCTGTCACCCTTTTTGAATTAAAAAAAAAATTGATAACAATTTGAATTTTGATAACACTTGTAATTGTTCTGCCTGTCAACAGTTTCACTGCGATCTAAGTATCTGGATGGCTGGAAACTACCTACTGTGAATAATTTTCAGTGCTTGTTCTGTGATAATATATTTTTTATACAATCTGTTTTATTTCATGTGTACATTAATTTTAGCCTGAACCAATTTTGTTATGGTCGGTTATAATAGCCCCTTGCTAATGTTCTGTAATTTTAAATGTTCTGACTTGAAATCAAGATTTGTATCTTGTGTGCTGAGCGCTTCCGTTCAATCATCATAAAAGCAAGCCACGTATGTCAGAGCGCATGCGTAGCGGGCATCATGAGTCAGTAAGGTTCACCTTTGACCAAACCAATTCCATGTGTCAGTCAAGAGTTCCCACGCAGGCCTTTATTCGTAATATATGGACATGGCGTAAAAAATGATCAAGATCCATTGAACAATGCTGAAAAGTATTCAAAGTTGTGCAAATGAGGGCTAATTAGAGTTTTTAATCTTCAATATCTTATATGCTATAGTAGATGTGGTTCCCTGTGTATAGGATTTCAATCATAGCAAGGCAAATGTCATTTCAAATGTCAAGGTCATGTCAAGGTCAAAGGTCAGTTTTAAGTCAGAATGTCATTTTTAAGGTCAAGGACCACTTCAGGTGGAGGTCATCTCAATGTCAAAGGCCACTTTGGATGATGGCTTTCTTCTAGTCATAACTTCGTCAATTTTTATTCAATTTTGATTAGGTTAAGCTCAAATTGTAGCTATTGTAGCAGTGCACATTTTTGAAGTCTCGCCGTCTCATAATAAGAGGTCATGCTTTTCACAATTATGCAAATGAGGGCGAATTAAAGTTTTATATCTGCAATATCTTATATACTACAGTAGATACAGTTCCAAGTGTATAGGAGTTCGATCATAGCAAGGCAAATGTCATCTCAAATGTCAAGGTCAAAGGCCAATTTTGGGTCAAAATATCATCTTAAAGGTCAAGGTTCACTTCAAGTAGAGGTCATCTCAAGGTCCAAGGTCTTTTCAAGGTCAAAGCCACTTTCGATGGTGGCTTTCTTCTAGCCATAACTTGGTCATTTTTTATCCAATTTTGATCATGTTGGGCTCAAATTGTAGCTATTGCAAGACTGCACATTTTGAAAATTACATACGACCCCTAAACATCAAAGGTCAATGTCATCTGGACCTTTGAAAATTTCACCCAACTTTAACTCAGCCAATATCCATCCGATTCTAATCATGTTGGATTTAAATTGTGGGTATCGTAACACTGTAGATTTTTGCAATTTACATTCGACCTGTAAAGGTTAAAGGTCAAAGGTCAAGATCATTTGGACTTGGAAATTTTTATCCAGCCATGAGCTTAATGGAATGTGAAGTAGCAAAGCACAAAAGTTGTGCCATTTAATATTTACATCTTTTGAAGGCAAAAAGACAGATTTGCTTTGAAGCAAATCTTCTTTTCCAGTTAACTATATGTATTTCTTTCTTGGACTCTTGTTTTGATTTACGCTTCTTTGCTCTTAGATAAGATTAAATCTTATATTTTTAGAATTTTATTTTGTTTGCACAAACGGTAAAATCTTAACGTGTTTCCAATTTTGAGTTTAACGTTGTGGTCCCAAATCTGCGAAAAGAAAAGCTGCATATATTGGTCTTTCAGTCTTCATTGGAAAGTACGCAATGTTTTGTTTTTTTTCTAAGTTATGTATGTTATACTGCTTCAGCCATACGTAAGACATACCATGTAGTCGTCCAAGCGATTTTGCGTTTCTTAGCAAGCCAAAAAAAAAAAAAACCGTTCCACGTTTGGTTTTTTACGCAGTGAATTAGACTCTTTCAGTGCCAAGTGCGACTTAAACTACAAATACTTAAAATGACCTCCTCTTAATCATAACAAGCGTGCCGGATTTGTGTTGTTTTCGAAAAGACCTTCCATTCACCTACCGGCATACCTGCAGTTGCATAGAATATAATCGCCCAGGTCAACAACTTTCGTCGGCGAACTTTCAATGCGGCCAAAGTGTGCCTGGGGATGTTGTTGGCACAGTCAAAAATATAGCAACGAAAGCGTTAAGAATACATGCGAAGTAATTAATTCAAGTTGGATGGGGGGGGGAGGGGCGGGTTAAGGATCTTTTGGTCCAACAAACAAGGGCGGAGTGACGGGCGAAGTGACAAAAAAAGCTTGGACAGTAAATGAATTATATTTATTAAGTTGCCAATGGTCTTCAGCCAATCAGAGAACAGGATTACATGTCGACGTGAGATGGGCACGACATGGGATTTCAACCAGGCTCCGGTTGTACAAAACACGTCTGCCTGCGGCTTTCAGGTGAGAAAAGAGAGACACAACAAGTAGAATTGTATGCATATTACTTCGCAAGGTAGTAAAATAGACTTTACATGTCGTCCAGGAGGCACTGCAGGCGTATTCACAGACAAACACCCCGTGTCCTGCACCAAACACCCTGTGTTCTGCATGCTTGTGAACCTGTAGTGTAGTAATAATTTCGTAAAAATATAGGGGTACTTCTCACGGCATTAGAAGGGTTCTACAGACATTTATTAAATGTATCACTGTTTTCGTGCGGGCCTGTTAATGAATGTAGCCTGGCCCAACTCACAGACATATAGTAGGACGCGTACTTGGTCGCTGAACTTTAGTTTGCTTCAGTAGCATCGAGTACACCTTACGTATAGCAAATAATCGTATATTTAGATAGTAAATTTTAGAACTTATTCATTATAACGCAGTATATTTTTGTCAAATAATTTAAATTTTTCACCCCAGCATAACTTCGTATGACGTGAATGAAACATTAAGAAGAAAAGGTCAGGATATATATATGAATGAGGAATAGGTGACCATGTATGGTTTCTAGGATCCCTTCTTTATGTTTCGGTCAGGTCCACAAATAGTCAGCACAAGTAGCCAGTTTTTCTAACATTTTGAGAGAATATCTAAGAAAATATAGATCAATCTGATTTTGTCAAATTTTCCCTCAAGTTTTTTCCGTTCAGGTATAGAAAAAATTAAAAATTTAATGACAGGTGAAAAGGATCAATAAGCTCTCTCTATCTCTTTTTCTCTCTGTCTAAAACAATGTCTGTTAGATTTGAAACGTACATCATTAACCTCAAAGTTACAAACGTTTTTGCTGATTTTCAACTATCAAGATTGTTATTACACTCTTGGACTAAATTACGTCCCGGGTTTTGTTTCAATGATAACTACTCTAACTGCCAGAAAGTCCAAATAAATTCAGGTGGTTTTCCCTGTTTAAGTTCTTTCTAATATTACGTCTTATTGTTTGAATTCAAGTCATACTTTTTACTTCTTTGTCCAAAAGCAATCAGATCAACACGGTTTTTAGGTCAACAAATATACTAACCACAATTGTGTGCTGACTTTGTAACTTTTTTTTTTTTCAAATCACTGTATCTGATCTTCGTGGTCATTGTCGGAGTGTCTTTGAGTAAGACCGGAAACAATTGGATGCCGTTGCTGTGTGGGCTGTCACCTGTCCAGCTGTGATTATCATATATTTACATCTCGTGTATTATTGACATGTACAATTCTTCGTAAACGTCGGATATGCTTATTTTAGGTCCTTTTCTGGGATATGGATCTAAAGGTATCTTAATTTAGTGCTGCTGACAAGATATGGAAAGAGCAAACACTTCTCAACCCTTTAAGTGCTGAGTCAACGGCTTTCCTTTGGAACACTTTGCGCGCAATGCAGGCGGAAAGCTGTTGACTAAGACTACTTTTTGCTTCAGACTAGGCTTGCTGGTATTTGATTAAAAGGTATCTTCATGAGGAATTTGAATTTTTTAACCATTATCGGTTTAACTGTAATAAGAAAACAACTATAGCAATGATTAGCACTTTAATTGCCAATTACTTTCTGTCACAAAAGCGATATCTGTTTAATCTGACCCATATGTGTATTGTCGATATTAATATTGAATGTTTTTTCCGTAATATTGCATGCAATATCTGGGCTACAATTCCGCCGTGGCACTTTAATACCAGCAGGACTATTCAGTAAAAACTGTCCTTGTGGACACCTCAGATTTTCCCAGTCCCGAGTATTTTAAGTCATTTTCATCGAAGGGACACCTCCATGATGAGGACACCTAGTTTATTAAGGACACTTTTATAGTCAAAAATGCAGAAATAACCTGCCTAATGTAGACGCAACATAAACAACAATGCCAACCATTACTAATTCCCTTGCTCTCAACTTTCAATAGCCAGCTGGACAGGTGTATACAATAATAACACATGAACACATAGGGTGCACGGTTGGCAGAGCGGTAAGATCTACGACCCGGGTTCGATTCTCGTCCTGGGAAGCATTTGGAGAAGGTTCATACCACTTAAACAGTGCATGGTGGTTTTCTGCGAGTTCTTCGGTTTCCTCCACCACAGACAAGGTAGGAAGTATACGCCAACATCTGTGCCATGAAGTCAGTACTTGACTTCTTTCACAATCCATGTAAAACAAATGTGTGTATATCTACTATAGGCAGCATGTTTTAACTTGACTGAATTTATCCATATTAAGCAAACCAAAGAAGCTGTACATGCAAACAAACATTTGGGTCTTACTCCACGTACAAAAGGGATAAATTGTTCAGCTGAATAGGCCTAATCAACGAAAGTAAATAACTTTATTGAATAATCATAATCCTGAAACAAAGCTTGGCACAGCTTGGCACAGCCTGGCACAGCTTGGCACAGCCTGGCACAGCAATTGGCACAGCTTGGCACAGCCTGGCACAGCTTGGCACAGCCTGGCACAGCTTGGCACAGCTTGCGCTCTTTTCTCATTTTCTATTTATTTTTTTTTTTTGGGGGGGGGTATTAATCTGTATATCATTACGATGAATTAAAAGGTTAATTATCATGGACATGCATATGTATATGCTTACATGTGTATATATATATATATATATATATATATATATATACACACATACATATATATATATGTATATATATGTATATATATGTATATATGTATATATATGTATGTATATATATATATATATATATATATATATATATATATATATATATATATATATATGTGAGAGAGTAGGTGGTGGACCCTTTGCCTCGGCTCTGGTCCTTGAAATCCCCCGTCTCATCTACTTTTTGTAATAGGCCACCTGTGTTACACAGTGACACGGGACCGCGGTAGACAAGCGGAGAGCCACATGATCATCATCATTATTATTATTATTATTATTATTATTATTATTATTATTATTATTATTATTATTATTATTATCATTATCATTATCATTATCATTATCATTATCATTATCATTATCATTATCATTATTATTATTATTATTATTATTATTAATAATAATAATTTTACCTAGAGGTCGCACAGGGTCAGCCGCTGTCTGATGCGGACACCTGTCAATTGTGGAAACTTTTGCTTAGGCCCAATGGTTTCCATTATTGACAGTTTTCGCTATAGATTTCATGCCTGTTTAAGTTCTCCAGAGACACACGCAAGATCATGGACTTGGGCTGCTACCAATATCAGACCATTATTTGACGTTTCGCCGCATTCTTTTTACAGAAGGAAATCAATCAGACTATTTAGTAATTTCGATAGAGGCAGTGGCTGCAAACAGTGAAAAAACGAGCTGCAGACCAGAAAAGGGTCATGTCAGGCTACAGCGTCTCGTCCTCAGAGCGCACAATCAGCCAGATGGGGTCTATGGCTGTCTCGTCCTCAGACCGCACAATCAGCCAGATGGGTTCTATGGCTGTCTCGTCCTCAGACCGTACAATCAGCCAGATGGGTTATATGGCTGTCTTATCCTCAGACCGTACAATCAGCCAGATGGGTTCTATGGCTGTCTCGTCCTCAGACCACACAATCAGCCTGATGGGTTATATGGCTGTCTCGTCCTCAGACCGTACAATCAGCCAGATGGGTTATATGCCTGTCTTATCCTCAGACCGCACAATCAGCCAGATGGGTTCTATGGCTGTCTCGTCCTCAGACCGCACAATCAGCCAGATGGGTTCTATGGCTGTCTCGTCCTCAGACCACACAATCAGCCAGATGGGTTCTATGGCTGTCTCGTCCTCAGACCGCACAATCAGCCAGATGGGTTCTATGGCTGTCTCGTCCTCAGACCGCACAATCAGCCAGATGGGTTCTATGGCTGTCTCGTCCTCAGAGCGCACAATCAGCCAGATGGGTTATATGGCTGTCTTGTCCTCAGACCACACAATCAGCCAGATGGGTTCTATTGCTGTTAACTCTTTCAGTGTCAATCACGTCATAAATCGATCTTCTTGAGTCAAACTAGACTCAATATCATTAGGGTCTCAGATTCGTATTCCTGGTTATAAGACCTTTCATTCAAGTACCAGCACGCCTCTAGTTCAAGGAAAAAACCGTTGACTCAGTCCAAAATTTGCCACCTAAAGAGTAAACTAGTTGATTGATGCATGCGGCCTGGATGAAGACGTTAGAGGGCGTCGCTCTCCACGGGGACATGTCCTTCACACGTCTTAGTTGAAATAAGTAACAAGTAATAGCGACGACTACCAACACTTTTCAATTGATAAAAAACAATGGTTTTAAGTGATAACACCCAGTACTATCATTGGGTAGTATTATCGCATGTAATTGGAACCAAAGGTTTTCCGTAGTAGGACCAAAATTAAGTAAGCTGATCCTGAAGTTTTGGTGGTACAGGTAATCTAAAGAATCTACCTATATTCTGTAGATTTGGGCCGATACTGGGAAGAGTTCAGGTTTAAAGAGTAATATGGAGTACTTGTTTTCTGTTAGGTAAACCCCCAGGGGCTACAGGTAGCAAGAAGCGGCCTACGACAGTTACAAGCTTGCCTAACTGTACTTGATATCTGGTTAATATTTTCATTGCATTCTCTTGACATAAATACAAAAGACTTTCATGCTTTTCTGACTTGCCCTATAATTCTACTGTTAACATCCAAAGATTATTAGAAAGTCTGGCCACAATAATTTACAGTTTTTAGACTTGTCTGTTTTGATACTTAACTTTATCTTTTGGCATCTTTCTGTTTTAATATTCACTATCAGACATTTTAGGCTTACATGTTTTCTGTTAGGTAAACCCCCAGGGGCTACAGGTAGCAAGAAGCGGCCTACGACAGTTGCATGTTTGCCTAATTGTACTTAAAATCCTGTTAAGAAAAATTGTTTTGATAGCATGTTTTTGGCATAAATGCTAATGACTTACAATTCTTTTCTGATATGCCTTAATGCACATTTACTCAGTATTAACAAATTACTCAAAATTGACAGTATTTTCTCAAGTGTCACAAACCTGACACATTAAGTTGACACATTGACTCAGGGTTGGCAGTTAAATAGAGCTTAATTGTTTGAGGAGTAGGTGTCATCATGGAGTTTGTTTTACATCTCTGGTGCAGGATGTACATTGTTACAGTCCTTGTTAGGATTTCCCTTGGTTTGTACAGGTGGTCTAGCTGCAACTGTTTATTTTACAATCACTGGGACTGAATATAATGCCCCAGCTTGTTTCCACTTCAGTTAAACATTGGCGGATGGTTTAACTAGGATAAGCTGTCCAGCTAGAAAGGTTACATATTGGTTCAGGGGTAAGTCAAATTGTTCTTATCTGAACCTGTACTATGAAAATTTGGTAATTATGGTTTGTTTGACAGGTATTCTTCTTTCATATGAAGCTCTGCATTTATAAGCAAAACTTCACATATTTAGCTAATTCATCAATTGCCACGTTCATATTTATTCATTATTATGTGGGTTGTCTTTGCTGAATATTTAGCTTAGACAAGGAGCCGCTACTCAGAGAGACATGTACGGGTAAAAGGCTCCGAAACATGTTGAGTAGTAATCCGCTGAAGACCCTTTAATTTATTTGGGCTGATACAGCCTATGTCAAAATTTTACAGAGGAACGTGTGCAATATGGACAATAGAACTTCTATGTATATAAGTTAGGGACGATGCTATTTTCACCGTACGGTGAGAATAGCGTTTGGTCTATTTTCACCGTGCGGTGAGAATAGCGTTTGGAAGGAGTTTTGTCTATTTTCACCATACGGTGAGGTTAGATGTTTGTCTATTGTCACCGTACGGTGAGGATAGGGTTTGGTCTATTTTCACCGTATGGGGATGATGGTATAGCTTGGTATATTTTTACGGTGAGGATAGAGGCGGCTCTATTTTCACCACCTGGAAATTAAAATTAAGAGCCTTTTTCGCAAATTTGTGGTTATGGCTTGTCACATAGAACTGAGGCAAATTAAGATTGGAGAAATGCTTACTTTAGGGAGATAGCTAGCTTTATAGTATAGTCAATAGGAAACGGGACCAAAGCAAAGTGCCCACTTACGGAGGGTTTCCTGTAAAGCAATTACCTTGGCACCGTGACAGCATAATGTCATGAAATGTTTGGCTTTTTAACATCTCAGATTAATGTATATGAATTTACTCTGCCCACCCATCAGTCTTTCATTTTTGTTGCTTCGTGGATTTCTTTTTAATGCGATCCTTAACCAAAGTCATAACAAGATAGATCTATAAGTTAGCCTTAAGTTCCGTAACTTAAATCTGTGACAATATTAAAAAAAGTTCCTACCTTGTCTTGTTACCTAAATTTTTGCCTTTTCACATAAAAAATACTGTGTTGGCTCTTTAAAAACTTTTAGATAATAAAAGCTGAAATAACACCTCAACAAATCTCATAAACCATGCTCAAACTGGCATGTTAGGCCTTTTTATTATTTCAGCAAATGTTTGTTCCAATTCGCTTTGTGTGCAATATCAAGACACAATGCTTTTCAAAAATATTCTTCCCTGGTTGACTTTTTTTCATCGCCGTACGTTAGAAATAGAGCAGCCCCTATTCTCACCATACGATAAATATAGACCAAACTCTATCATCACCGTACGGCGAAATAGACAAAACACTATTCTCACCGTACAGTGAAAATAGTCACTCCGATAAAAGTTAGACAAGGACAGGTTAGCTTATGGAGAGTAAAGAGGTCGGACTGCGGAACAGGGTAATGACTACTAGGAAATGGTTTTGGACAAAAAGACACAAATACAAATATGTCCCTTGAAGCTACATCTTGATAAAAGTGAGATTATGCTTACAAGTGGCTTGTTTCCTACCATACATTTGCACCAATGAAGATTATATGCGAGTAGTTCTTTTCAGTTTGTGTTGCCAAAGATCGTCACATGTCATCATGTACAAGAATGCAGTGATTTTTTTTAAAGATTTCTTTTCTTGTCGCACTTCCAAATGTTAATGCAGTCAGCACACAGCGCCCAGTAATTTTCTTTACGTTTGAAACAAGGAAGTAGCGACAAAAAGCATGCTTAGAATGCAGGAAATGCAGTTATTTGAGCTCTCCTTTTTTGAAGAATTTCTCACAGGGGTGCATGCCTTTAGAACTCCCGATACGCCTTCGGCGCTCGACGATGACATTTTCCCATAAAACGAACCCTCATTAAAAAGCTGGTTATGGGTCAGGACGAGCAGTGAAGACTGTATTTACCCAGGATCTAGCCTAGAAAAATATCTTGGCCAATAGTTTTTTTCCTCCAGGGTCCATGCATACAGGTAGCGCCATAAAAGAAAGTAAACAAAGATAAGAACTATCCGAAATGGAAAGATAATTAATTCACCATATTAGTGAGAACAAAATAGACAAAAGTGTTTGAGATGAAACAAATAGTTTTCATTTATAGAATGATCCTGTTCAAGAAGGATTGGTAACACGGGCTGTTTAAAGAGCTTGCATTGGCAGTCTACCAGAAAGCAACATGATTTTTATGTCTTTAAAAAAGGGTGTGTGCTTTTCCATCATAATGGGAAACTCTGCGCATCTATGCACCAAATGCTCAGAGCATTTTTAAAAAAAAAATCCAAAATGCCAATGTCAAAACCATTTTAACCTATTCCAGGTGAGAATACAACCGAGTCCAATGGTGTTCTTGGCTCTTATGGAAGCTATTGAACTATGCCATCGTGATCGGTCTTATATACAAATCTCAGCAATAAATTTTAGAACAATATTAAAGCAGACGACAACTTGCAACCTTGCGCTTTTGGACGATCAGAGCGGCAATGGGTAAAATACGTCACAATGTCATTCATAGATATTATCCTCCTCCTGTTCATTTTTAGTTCTTATCATTTTGGTCTACAATTTGCAAACATTGTATGAATGTTTGCTACAAAATGAATGACTAAGTACGTGCTCCGGCGGAATCATTGCCATTCAGATGATATTGACTAAGTACGTGCTCCGGTGGAATCACTGCCATTCAGATGATAATGACGGTGACACGGCGATTGCTTTCATTGTAATTTTCTATTCAACGAAATATACATGCAGGGCGACACAATATATTGCCAGCTGTACTAAGTATTGAATTACCAAAATATATATCTCAGGTAGGCACGCCCATGGATAAAAAAAATCCGCACTGAAACTTGAGCTCATCCACTGGTCACGAGGACTAGAATTCCTCACAAGGACACAGGGGTGAAGAAATGACCCTCTTGGTGCTCTGATAAGACATGCATTAAAGGTTGAACAGTGCTCTTATTGATCGCCTCTTGATGACCACCTTTTTCCGGATCAGTTGTGCAGATCCTCAGTACATCAGCGACGGTTCAACAGAGTCAGCAAAATTCAAAAGGAGGAAGAGAATTCAATGTCTTCCAAATAACTGAATGGTCTCCATACTCGCTGAAGGTCTTGATTCTGTTCCTTTCAAGCCTAATAAGACAGTTCACTTACTTTTGATGTAAGTGGACTGTAATGGATAGTAAAATGAGGTACATGTTGGCAGCCAAGATCAGTTCATTTAGTTCACTCGGATAGGCTCACTGCCTGGTTTCAAGTTGCAAACTAAAAACCAACAGGTCTCCACGGGTCAGGATCTGGCGTTGCGTCAACTCAAATTTTAAGGCCCCCTACTGCGAAGTGGGGACGCAGGTAGGGGCGGTAATACTAGTTTCTACAATTAATCTCTCCCCGAGTTTCTGGGGCTTGTTGTGGTGTACCCACCATCATTATGTCTGTGTGCCAACACAGACATATTGTTTTTCTAGGAATTCTTTCTTTCTTCTTTCTTTCTATCTTTACAGGCAATTTTGTCCGACATTTCATTTGAAAAGTATTACACGTAGAAACTCCAAGCTTGGCACAATTATACTTCTATGGATAAAGTCTGGCCTTTTTATAATGAGAGGTCATGCTTTTCAAAATTATGCAAATGAGGGCCAATTAAAGTTTTAAATCTTCAATATCTTTTATACTATAGTAGATGTGGTCCCGAGTGTATAGGAGTTCAGTCATAGCAAGGTAAAGGTCATATCAAATGTCAAGGTCATGTCAAGGTCAAAGGTCAATTTTAAGCCGAAATGTTATTTTTGAAGTCAAGGTTCACTTCAGGTAGAGGTCATCTCAAGGTCAAAGGTTATTTACCCACCATCATTTTGTTCTTTTTTCAAAAAAAATATTGGCGTGTGCTCGGACCCTATTTGTATGGAAGGAATCTCTGGCATTATATTTATCTCTTTTCATAAGTTCGCTTAACACGGAACTTTTTAAACCATGCTCATTTGAAAAAAAACCACGAAGGTCAAAGTCATTTAATCTTTTGAAAAAAAAATGTGGTTTTAGTATATGTCATAGTCACTATCTAAAATATTTTTGTGCAGAGTTCTCCATGCCAGAACTGGTGTGTTTGATTGCCTCAGCCATCTTCAAGTCACATAATATTTATGCTTACGGTTACACTACAACCATAGACGAAAAAGACATTGTTCTTTGTAATGATAGAGAAAACATATTAATTGACAAATTTTCCCTATGTTAATTTGAAATGTTTAAATGTAAAATATACCCCTTTGACAAAAGTTGGTTATTATATTTCTTCCGCCTACATGTCGACAAAAACAAGTAAGAGCGTATTATTCTGAATATAGGAGATGTAACATTTTGAATGTTCTTCTGATCACATTTTGACCGTCGTAAGGAAGTTTAACTTTCAACCTTTTGACACTGAGTGTTAAAATCGAAATAAACTGATTACAATAGACAAAAATGGATCGGAAATGGATTTTTAGGGGCACTATGACACATTCACCTCTAAAATATTGCCTGATAGTCTAATTTTCTCTTCCAGTGGATTCATGGCACTTGTATTGCAATTGTAATACCAAACTAGAAAAGATGATGTGCTGCATAGCAAATCAGTGTGTGTGTCCTCAAAGTATATTGGTATGGCAATGTACAACTGGTCCATAACACAGGAGTAGTTCTAAGTTGGAATGGCATATCTCTCTATTATAGCTTTGAAGTTATTCAGGATTTAAAATTTCTAATGGTGTAACTTAGCATAATTTAAATTGCGACAACTTTTGTTTTTAATTCACTAGGTGCGCAATGGTCAACAACCCCCTAGTAGAAGTTGGAATGACATCTTTATCTATTATAGTGTTGACGATAATGAAGATTGAAAATCTCGAATATTACTAATTAGCATAATGTAAATTGCGAGAATTTTTGTTTTAGATTCATTACATGCGCAATGGTCAATAACCCCAAGTAGTCGTTGAAATGACATCTCTATCTATAATGGTTTTGAAGATATTCAAAATTTAAAATTACAAATGCTGCCAATTAGCATAATTTAAATTGCTACAACTTTTGTTTTAGAATCATTACATGCGCAATGGTCAATAACCCTCTAGTAGAAGTTAGAATGGCATCTCTATCTATCATACTTTTGAAGATATTCAAGATTTAAAATTTCAAATGCCCCTAATTAGTATAATTTTAAAAATCTTCATTCCTCTACATAAAAGGGCCCAACTCTTTGTATGGAGGTGTTACCATGCCAAGTTTGGAGTTTTTATGTATAATTGTGTCAGAAAAAAAGTGCCGGACAAATTCTGTGGTAAAGAAGAAAGAAAGAAAGAAAGAAAGAAAGAAAGAAAGAAAGAAAGAAAAAAAGAAAGAAATTTGTGAAAAACAGAAAAGTGTGTGTGGACACACAAACTTTAATTATCATCCGGTATAAAATGATATACAGTGGTCCCTGTCTTGAGAGACCGCCCCTACGGCAGGTCAAAATGTGGTATCTCAAAACAGGTGGTCTTTCATTATAGGTATAATAACATAGAAAAGATATCACAGTGTTCTGAGAGAGCGACCTTAAAAAGATATGCGGTCTCTCATTGGAGGGGTCTCTCAGGTCAGGTACCACTATACCTCAGGATTCAGGTTGTTTCAAACAAGAAAACATAAGTAACAAAGAATTTCCTAATTTCTCCATTAAATTCTACGAAATGCACATCATGAGTATTCGGGCCACTGTAATAATAATAATTATAATAATAATAATAATAATAATAATAATAATAATAATAATAATAATAATAATAATAATAATAATAATAATAATAATAATAATAATAATAATAACAAACACCATAATAAAAATGAAAACAGTAGTTGTACTAGTATTGATATTTATAACAGTAATAGTAACAGTCGTAATAGTGATAAGGGCAGTGATAGTAACAGTAGAAGATCTATATTCTAGGAATGCGATTCAGCTATGCTGTTTTTTAATCAGACCCAGCAGAATATATGTGTGTGTCTGTGCGTGCGTGCGTGCGTGCGTGCGTGTGTATATATGTGTGTGTGTGTGTGTGTGTGTGTGTGTGTGTGTCAAATGAAGAAATGACTTAATCAAAATGTATTTTGTGCAGCTAGCATCCCTGCACAGGCAGTATCATGAATTCTCCTCAAAACACGTGATGTCAATATACATTAATATATATATATATATATATATATATATATATATATATATTTATATATACATATATATATTTATATATTTATATATACATATATATACATATATATATATATATATATATATATATATATATATATATATATATGATATGTACAAAGTAGGACTTAAGATACAGTGACATTGATTGTGAATAACGAGTCACCCATCAGAAATAAGAAATTTAAAATACATCACCTTGTATGATAACGCAAAACATTCTCGAAAGTTATAAAAGCGTTTGTACCTGAGTTCAAAACACGGAAGGTCATCTGCAGGGAGGACTGAGGCCGAGATACAGCTACAAACATAGCACAGTTAAAAGTCAATGAACATTTTACAGTAAATTACCATGGAAGGATCGATGGCCGCGCAGTTAGGTGTAAGCTGCTGAATGGTAGAGAGACGATAAGAGAGTCGGAGGATAGTAGTTAGGAAGACAATACAACTGTCTAACATACCGTAGGTGACAACTCACATACTCTCTGAGGACCTGTGTCACGGCCATTTCAAGTCTCATGTTGAACAGAAAATAATCTGGTACCAAAAAACTAATTTATAAGAAAAATTAAAATAATAATAATTAAAAAAAATGAAATGTAAAGATTTTATTTGGGCTGCCAGAAGGCCTCAGACACTACCACATTGCACCAGTTTGAACATAAAAATCAAATTTTTCTAGGAGAGGCCCCAAGCTCAGCCTCCTGGCGGCAGGGCAGCCTCGCTCCCGCGCCGTCCCCAGTCAAACCTCAAGGTGAGATTTCTTGAGGGCTTGACACCTATGATGAATGGAAACGTATGCTATTGTATTTGATGACCTCATATACCAGGGGTACCTGGTCAGACAAGTTGTTTGGTGCAAGTCCATCAATGCATTTGTACGGTCAAACAGACAGCATTAAATAGGAAAGGTCAGAATTAGCTCTGAAGTGTGTATTCGCCCCAATACACAACCAAATACGCAAATATCTGGAAGACCAGAGCTGTGTATTCCCATTGGTTTGCATGTTAAAGTCACCTTAAATAAATCGGTCACTTTAGTAGCTGTGGTTATATGATTTTTGTGAGGTATTTATTTACGCATCTAGATTTACTGTGCGAAATTTGGTGTCTCCATGTGCAGTTGTTTTCAAGTTATTAAGTTGCACATTACAATGTAAAGTAAAGGGAATGCACAACCCTAGCCCTCCAGTGACTGCAGTGGCCTCTTTTAGGCAGGGCTAGAACCTTCTGTTCTTGTCCTTGCCTATTTGAACACGTCTGATACCTGCGAATCGAGTTGGCCATCTTAATCAATCTCTCTGATGTTGCCATAATCAAAGTTCCAAAAATGAATACGAGCCGCCTAATCAGGCAATCATTGTAGTCATTGTGAATCTCTTAAACCACAGACGACACACCAAGCCGCCTAATCAGGCCATCATTGTAGTCATTGTGAATCTCCTATACCACAGACGACACACCAAGCCGCCTAATCAGGCAATCATTGTAGTCACTGTGAATCTCCTATACCACAGACGACACACCAAGCCGCCTAATCAGGCATTCATTGTAGTCATTGTGAATCTCCTATACCACAGACGACACACCAAGCCGACTAATCAGGCAATCATTGTAGTCATTGTGAATCTCCTATACCACAGACGACACACCAATGCACTTGGAAAAAGTGACTCGATGTCCAAATTGAGTTCCACATGCAGCACACATGCTGATGTGGCACTCCGAGTGACAACATGAAATATGATCACATCATGGACTTGACAGGGTCACCTCACAGTTTGTTCCCTAAAACCACTTTAAGCGATCAATAAATATTGCTTATTTTCCACCTTTTGTCAACAAATCAACAAGTTGATTGCAAGGATATTCATTTCCCAAATGTCCAATTGGATATTGGTATAGGGTGGGTGAGATTTGCAGCGTTTTGGACCGATAATTTGATACGCACCGATACACTTGAAGATTTAAAAGTGTGAGGTCAGGCAAGATTGGCACTTATAAACAAAAGGACATAAGTATGGCGTCATCAGTAGCATCACATCAAAGAAAGTACGGGTCAAACCAACCGATGTTGCTGACCAGAATTTGAGATAGGGCATTTTGGTTTAAACATATTTTATTCAAAAGAAAACAATCAGGAAGGAGGGCAGAGCCCTATACAAATCATTCTTGCAAGGAAGAGACAAGAGCACAGGACATACGTAACATACATTCCAGGTTGACGCCGCTCGTCTCGTCCGAGGGCTCGACGAGGGGCGCAAGGAGGAAACAGCTAGATAAGAGACACGACTAAACAGAGCACAGATAGAGGGGCTATAATGCGATGATCAAAACAGTAATAATTGAGAAGAAAAAAATCTACGTTATTGTTTCACCTTGAAAGCGTTTATTTTTTTTTCAATATACTCTTGTACTGATAACGGATGTTTTCTAGAAGGGAACATTTGTCATGACCATATAAAACAGTATTAATTGAAACAGGGCATTTTCCATGGTATTTCTATTGAACGAGGCTTTCTCACACAATGGATGGTACACAGAAGGAATTTACAGTACAAGAAGGGGGTCTGAGAAATAGACAATGAATATTATGTTTGTGACTCAAACCACGATGTTTTTACTGTGGTTTTCTTCCATTAGAAGTTCCTCTATATCAGTTTATCTCAGCTTATTGATGGTGCCATCCCGGTAAATGGCCCTAGTTAACAGCACCATGTATGTGTGTTGGTAGGCCTACGGTTGGGTCAATGAATTGTAAGATTGACCCAACATTGGGACTTCCTTCATTGCTTGCTGGGATGCGGTGTGTACCGGAGAATAGCGTATTTAGAATAACACAGCATTCAGTGACACATCATGTGACGTGGTAGATCATGTTGACGGAATGAAGAAACGGAATGGGATAAATCACAGCCCCCCACCCTCCCACCACCACCACAACACACACACTCGGGGGACTCCGATGGTCAAGTTACGTGATGTAGTGTAGAAAATTTGCCATTATATTTGACCTCTTGCCATTTGCGGTTAATTAGGCATGTCTGAAACCATTTACACTCGGATCCTTTAATGCCCTACTTTCGTAACTTGGTCGCTAGAATATCATGGTTGATAGAATCAAAGCATTTCTGCAAGTCAATAGAGCAAATGAAATGACCATTAGTTGATATTATGCAACCAATCATCAATAACCTTATGCCAAGGGTGACATTGTCGATTGTATTTTTGGTGTAGGCTGACCAATCTGAAGAGATAAAGGAATGTTTTACCAAATATGAAATAACTTGCGACAGGACTTGCTTTTCCATAACCTTGACGTAACGGAAATAATGGGTCGGTCATTTTGTACCAGTGTGTGTGTGTGTGTGTGTGTGTGTGTGTGTGTGTGTGTGTGTGTGTGTGTGTGTGTGTGTGTGTGGACGGACGGGGGGGACAAAATTACACATGCTCCTCATGGAGGGGGTCTTAAAATTGCCCCCCCCAACCCTGGTGGGGGGTGGGAGTCATCAAATTGTGACTTAGTTTATAACAGTCATACAACAATAACCAGTATAAGGCTGGGGGGTCACAAAATTCCGCAGACTCGCTGGGGGGGGGGGGGGCGAATTCTTGTCGGCTTTTACGGGGGAGGGGGCACAAAAACAATGATGGTACGCCATCCCAATATCCCGAGGCCCCCCCCCCCCGTAAATAATGACCGCCCCCTAGGTCAATCATTATCTTTAGCTTACTTGCATGGACATATTCTCGTTAATACTTCCATGTTACTAGCGTCCTTCAAAATATGTGGCTCCAATTTTCTTCCAGTCTGCAGGCTCACTTGAAGAAATAAGGATGACACAATTGACTCCTTTCATAGAACCAGCAAAGAATAAAATTTTCTCACCTCCAGCTACAGGGAGAGGGCATCACGGGGGTGGATACTTGTGGGCATAGGGTAATGCATGTTAAAAGTACCAATTTTCCGAGTAAATTTGAGGTTAATTATAGCTGCATTAACATAAATTGTAAAACTTTCCGACTAGTATGCCTGTCAATATCGGTAATGCACCAGGCCTTTTCAATTTGAAGATGTTAGAAACGTTTTACAGGCAAAATTAATGAGACCTTCATGCAGTATCTGTGTACTGACCACCACACATGCATAGCCTTAGGTGTTAATTGGTTTAAAACACCTGTGGGGATAATCACCACAGTAGTTTGTGAAACCTTTAAACTGAGTTTATTTGGCAGCATGTGCTCATTATGCCACAGCATATGGCTCTCTGGGATATAACCATTCATACATGTGTGGTGTTTAAAGGGCAAAACGCCATTGTTTCAGTTATGACAGACACTTCCCTGATTAGGCAAGCTTTACTGCCGTAAAATAGTCTGAACCTATTTTTATAAGTTTAACATTCCATGAAAGGCTTCATTAACAGTATAGAAGCCATTTTCTTCCATCCTTAAACTCGTTCAGCTGAGATATTCGTGTTATTTTACCATGTAAGCCTTGCTTTGTGGCAAGTGCATATGTTAAAACTATACAATCAAGTAGTCTTACCCCAGTAGAGGGACTTTCTCTAGGCATTGGAGGTGAGAAAATCACTGGGCACAGTGGTCCACCTGTGGGGGAAAGTCCCGAATTTAACACAATAGGCAGCAATTTTGCATCATCCCAAATCCATAAGCCTGTGAGCTTTAAATCCAGGAAACAGTATTCAAACCAACAATCACCAAATATTGAAATAGTGGAAGACATTTAAGTTTCAATGCAGCTGGTTCTGTCCATGGCTTTTTATCATGAGATGAAGGCTTCGACGAAACCACGTGCCCAGCACAAGTACAACGACCATTGACATCGTCCACATTGACACTTGAAAGACGCCTCCTCTTTAGCAGAACGTACGTTCAAACCCGGTGGCTGTGTTTCAGCGGATTTGTCCTTAGACCAGAGTAGAGGTGCATAAACTGAAACACTATCTCAGCTGAGCATGCCCAGTCACAGTTTGACCCCTAATTGGGTCTGAGGTCATTAGAGATAAATTCTGATGAATTACCATAGAAAGTAACATTAGCCAAACCAAAAACTGTCCGCAAAAATATCTTGGGAAACATTTTTCCTCAATAGAAGTCTGTTTTTTTTTTTGTTTTTTTTTTTTTTTTGTTTTTTTTTTTTTTTTTGATTATTTATGTGAAAATATCCACCAATTAGTAACAAAAAAGTTTGGTACTGGTTACCGAGGAAACTTCGGTGAGTGAATGCAGAAAGGCCACTTCCTGTCTCTAATGACCTGTGACCCAAATTCTGCCTGTGGCCAGCTGCTGTGAGACCTCAACTTGACCTATTTATTTCCAAGAGCTCCCTCATGATACACATACTATTTGTAATTACGTCTTTGGCTATGGAGAACGTCGTTTTTGCAGACGTAAGGAACAGAATAGAGGTAGTATAGAGGTAATATCATCTGTATATCCCTTCCTGGCACTGTATATTTTATGTTCGGAACGAGTGGGACTTGAACCTGCAACCTTTGGCACCAGTCGCCCAGCTGAAATGGGAAACGCACATATCCACTTGACCAAATCCCCATTCCTAAAAAGAATGGTTCAATGGAGGTAGTTATGTGTGAGTGCCATATCAACACGGTAATGCAGTATATTTACTGAGTCGGCATTTATTTCCAGAATCACACAAGATCATATACAGAAATAGGCACACACAGACATACATATCATAAGCCGGTATGCCGGAAAACGTATCATAAATCTGAATAAGGGGGTCAAAACATAGCCAGAGGTAGGATTATTAAAAGTTTGCACTCAACGGCAGGAAAACAAATACACAAAAGAAAAAGCATTTGCTTCACAGCAGATCTGTCTGGTTGCCTTCAAAATGAAAACAGTTTAAAATGCTACACTTTGTCTTTGCTCTTAATCATATAATCTTAATTTTGTGTATTAGCCTAATTTGCAGAGATTAAAATGCTACAATTTTGGTTTTTGGTTCATTGCATGTGGTCATGTCGCAAACCTAGGCCTATTAATTGAAGTTTGAATGACACCATTATCCATGATAGTTTTGAAGCTATTTAATATTTTAATTTTGTGTATTCGCCTACTTTGCCTAAATTAAAAGCCTACAGCTTTGGTTTATGGTTCATTGTATGAAGCTATGTCACATACATGCAAAAATTAAAGTTGGCACCTCCAGGTATAATAGTTTTAACGTTATTCAAGATTAAAACATTGTGCATTCATCTTATTTGCATTAATTACAATTGTACAACTTAGGATCATGGTTCATTGCATGTGGCTATGTCACAAACACATAAATTGCTGACGTTGGGATGGCACTTCAATCTATAATAGTTTTGAAGCTATTCAAGATTCAAATTTTGCATATTCACATAATTTGCATAAATCAAAATCCTACAACTTTGGTTCATGGTTCATTGGATGCCTTTTTGCCACAAGCCTATAAATTGAAGTTGGAAGTGCAGCTGTATCTATAATAATCTTGGAGATATTCAACTTTTAAATTTTTTAAATGCCCTAATTAGCAAAATTTTAAATTTTACAACATTCATTTAGTGTCAATTATATTGCCAGTTGTCACAAACCTTTATTTGCACATTGAAATTTTGTGTCTATCTGCAATAGTTTTGAAAATATGGAGCTTTTAGCATTTTGATTGCCCATAATTTTCATAATAATAAACATAATGCTCCCACTCCCCACCCTACACCCCTTTCCGGCGCATATTTGCACGAACGCTTGGCTGAACGGTTCGAGTGCCTGTGGTCACCATGGCAAGTTGGTGGCTTTTGGAATAATAGTGTCCGAGAAAAAGGAAGAAAGAAAGAGGGATGAAGGAAGGAAGGAAGGAAGAACGAAAGAAAGAAAGAAAGAAAGAAAGAAAGAAAGAAAGAAAGAAAGAAAGAAAGAAAGAAAGAAAGAATTATTGGAAAAACTAAATGTCTAGGTTCAATCCCAGACAAAAATATAGCATAAAATCCATCTGACTTACTTCTAAGGGCCTACATGTAGGCTCAGGCTAAATTTCCCTATCTTTACTCACATTGATAGGCCCAGATCAGATTTAGTTAAAAGTTCCTCATTAAAAGTACAATCCAGAATTGATAGCCTTGCCATTGTTTGCACAACGAATTGGCAATATGAAAAATTGAAGAGCGTTTGTATTGTGTAGAATGGTTTGAAAGGTGATAAGCGTCGGTTTTGCCCGCAACATTAATTGGCAATATGCTAGACTTCTGGTTTGCTTTCAAAATGAAATGACAAAATTATAAGCGTCTGTTTTGTTTACCAAATGAATTAGTGTGGTGGGTGTCCGTTTCGTCTCAGTTTGATTCTGAATACATGGTACTTGATCTACTATTGAAAACTAACATCGTGTGCTTCAACTAAACGTCCAAAGTTATTTCATTAAAAACTAGCTTCATGAGCGTACTATTTTTAACTTACATATGTTTTACTATGAAAAATAGTATTTTTTTTACCATAGACATCACCTTGGAATTGTGCCGTAGGAACAATCAGATGCTGGCGTTCCCGAGAACATCGCCATCCAGGAGGCCATTACGAAACGTCTTTGATGCAGACCAGAACTAGTTAAATCCTAAGGTAGCTCATTAAATAAACAGAATTATAACATACCACGGATTAATTTAGTGTGAAATTCTGCCTGCTTTACAAATTGATGTATTGTACGGTTTGTAGTGACGTCATCTGATTACTGGTCACAGACAGGAATACAGTCGTTCAGCCAGGACTCAGTACTGGTGGCAGTGTGTGTCCAGTCCTCAGTCAGGACTCAGTACTGTTGGGAATGGGTGTCCAGTCCTTAGTCAGGACTCAGTACAGGTGGCAGTGTGGGTCTAGTCCTCAGGACTCAGTACTGGTGGCAGTGTGGGTCTAGTCCTCAGGACTGGTAACAGTGCTGGTCTAGTCCTCAGTCAGGACTCAGTACTGGTGACAGTGTGGGTCTAGTCCTCAGCCAGGGTGCAGTGTTGGTGGCAGTGTGGGTCCAGTCCTCAGCCAGGGCGCAGTACTGGTGGCAGTGTGTGTCCCACATGTATTGTATTATATTGTGTCGTATTGTAAAAATATTTATTTTATAACTGGAGTACCCACAGACGTGGCTGATCGAGGTGTTCTATTTCTTTATTTAAACATATTTATTTCATCTAGATCATCCTATAGTACATCGAAATGATACTAATAAGTTGGGTTCTCAAGAACACGGAAATACACACACACAATATGCACAAAACACACAGGACAAACAATGTTACCAATTCTCTGTAGATAAACAACTGTAGGGATACACAGTACATTGTTATGGACTCACATACCCATAATGATAAATTGCATATATATTATACTGCATGAATATAGAATAAACAATCACATATCATTATAACTGAGCAGAACAGTCACACGAGGTCCCATTTTTTTAATGTAGAAACCTTCTGGTGTCCACAATGTATTTTTGGAAAGCTTCACAGATTTGAAAGTTTAAGGGATCCGACACTTCCTTGCTGCCAAAAATGAGAATTTCGATTAATCTGTTATTTGCAAGATGCACAATCAAATTTGGGTGGACACCTGGAGCTAAGATTGGCAAAGTAGAGATTGTTTTAGGTACGGAATACGCAGGGCAGAAAAATAAAGTGTTCAAGATCTTCAGTAGGGTAAGTACAAGAGCAGGTAGGGTTTGAGATGATGTGGACTTTAAAAAGATCGAAGTTAACCCTAGAGTAGCCCAGTCGTACTTGGGTATGACAGATATTGGAAAATCTGTTACCATAGGAATGGTAATCAGGAACGTCACCCACGGCAAGCAAGGAAGCTTTCAGTTTAGATTTAAATATTTGAAAGGAAACAGAATCGCGAATATCAGAAGGAAGGCTACTCCATAGCTTGATGCCATCAGGAAGGAAAGAATTTTCAAGGCGATTAGTTCTGCATTTAATAGAGCGTAGAGTGGAACTGGGTTATCGAAGGTTACAACCATAGAAAGAAGGAGGAACAAGATTGGAAAGATACGGAGGAGTTAATTTATGGTACATTTTGCAAAAGAGGATCAATTTAAAGTACTTGTGCCTGGTGGCGAGGGTTGACCAACCGAGATCATGTAGAAGATTAACATGTGAGGTATGTCTAAGAGCACCAGTGCAAATTTTTGCAGCCTCGAGCTGGATTGGTTCGAGAAAGTCGGACAAGCCTTGACCACAATTGTCGAACAAGACACAGCCATATTCGAGAATTGGTCAAATCATAGATAAATACAATTTGAAAAGTGCCTTACAGGAAAGTTTATATTTAAACCTACGAAGGAGTGCAATCCGCTGACTAGCTTTATTAGTTATCCGGGTAATATGTGTACGCCAGGATAAGTTATGACTCAGAATTAACCCTAGGTGGGAGTGTGTATCATCCTCATGTATTCCTGAGTCTCCTAGACGCACAGGTGGGTGGCTAGGTTTATTAAGTTTGGCTGTAAAGATGAGGGAAACAGACTTTAGAGCATTAAAGATGACTCGCCATGACTTCCCCCACATCTATATGATAGAGAGATTATTGTTCAGGTGATTGGAGGATTCAATGGGATTGTTAACGATTTCAAGAAGACTAGTGTCGTCAGCGAAGAATCTGACTTCACAGGTAAGATTATCGACTATATCATTAACGTAAATTAGGAATAGTAGTGGTTACCCGTGAAGAATGACTCGTTGGAAGCGCTTTGATAGGAAGCTATCGATCCATGTCGAGATATTATCAGAGATGCCTAGTTGTCGCAGTTTAAAAAGGAGGCCAGGAGGCCAAACCTTTCCGAAGGCTTAAGATACATCCAGGAAGACCATCCTGGCTTCCTTGGAATGTTCAAGGCCGTTATAGATATTATGGAGGATATACACAAGTTGGTTAATGGTAGAGTCTAAGCCTATTTCAGCAAGTAGTCAGTCACTTGATATAAATTTCATAGCACCAGTACACATTCTTGCTGCTTCATGCTGAATTCCTTCCAAAAGATCAGAAAGCTCTTGACTACAATTATCAAAAAGAACACACCAATATTCCAAAATTGGGTGGACCATGGACAAACATTTTTTTTCAAGGTTTTCCTAGAAAGTTTGAATTCAAGTCTTTTGAGGAGAGAAAGTCATTTACTTGCTTTAGTGGCGATGCAATTTAAGTGTAGGTGCCATGTCATGTCAGAAGAAAGAGTTATGCCTAGGTGGGTGTGATTTGTGGCCTCAGGTATTGCAGAACCGTCAAGGTACAAAGCAGGGTGGTTTTCTTTGTTTCTTTTACAGGAGAACAAAACCGAGAGAGATTTAATGGCACTAAAAGATATGGGCCACATCCGACCTCAGGTGGATATGCCACCAAGATCAGTATAAATGCAGGCACCAGACGCTTTGCGATCATGGATATTCTCTAGAATGCTAGTGTCATCAGCAAAAAACCTGATGTCGCATGTTATATCATCAACGATGTCACTGATTTAAATTAGAAACAGAAGAGGCCCAAGGACAGACTTGGGACAGACCAGCCCCTATGGGTATCCATGAGAAGCACTGGTCGTGTATGACAACACTTTGTTGGCGATTATTGAGATAACTATCGAACCAGTCGATAATGGGAGGGGAGATTCCAATTTGTTGCATTTTAAAGAGAAGACCAAGATGCCATACAAGGTCAAATGCTTTACAAATGTCGAGAAAAACGATCCTGGCCTCTTTGCCAAGTTCCAAGCCATTGTATATTTTATGAACAATGCTGACTAGTTGTTTTATAGTGGAGTCGTTGGAAAAGAAGCCAAAATTACGCCTGCTCAAGAGGTTATTTTGCATTTTATTTATTATCAGGAAAACTTTCCCTTTGCAGCGGGGGCACCAATGGAACAGGGTAAATTCCATGATGCGTCCAATATATATGTACAAGTAATTCGTCATCCTTATTGACACAGATAATATGTATACGTTAAAAATTAAGTATCTATGATTAGTAATTCGTAATTTGCGTCCCCCGCACCAAAACTACAGATAAACCACTCATTTGGACAAAACTCTAGAAAGCGTAAGGACAAGTACATTATACATATTACATAAATACAATGTAGGACATAAAGCTTCTAGTGGTATAATCATTGAAATAGAAGCATTACAGCTGTATGTGTATACAAATCAAATTACAAAATTGTCCACTCACCATGACTGCATACTTATGGACATGTATTATATATTGAGAGAACCCCCCAGCAGAGTGACGTGGAAGGGGGGGGGGGGGCGGAGCCGCCCAGGTGGACACCAGCTCTGCTGATTTGACTCCATCTGTATACAAAATAATAGAAATCAGACCAGATCAAAAACTACTATGTATCTACATATATTTATAGGGTCCCTTCCACAAACTCTCCTTTAACCTTCCAGGCCTTTGTTATGTATTTTTTGCTTGCTGCATCAAGAAGCCACCCCACTTCATCCCCGTGATCGAAAGCAAGATCACCAAGCAGGAGATACAATTTGGAGTTTAGGGAAAACGCAGCAAAAATTTCCCAGATGTGCCTTTTGTTACCCCTTGATAGTTCGTTTTCTAACCATTTCGAAATTTCTTGCCGAATTGAAAGTAGGTTTGGGCACAAAAACATAAAATGTTGCAGATTTTCACGCCCGTTGTGACAGAGTGGACAGTTACCATCTATGACTTTTTTCCATCTTAAAAGATCCTCTTGAATCCCAAGACATCCGGTTCTAGCTTTAAATTTTAAACGTGCACTTTCGAATTATTTCATGGTAAATAAATATTTTTCTCCGAATGAAGATTTCTTCAAGATTCTATAGTGTGACAAAGATGCTTTGTTATCGATTACGCTGAAAAATCTGTGTACATGATTATCAATGCTTAATTTCTTAAATGAAAGGAACCAGTCTCCATCTCGACCGTATATTGTATTGTCCAAACCCACTTCTGCATAAATTTTCCCGATCTCTTTCACATATGGCCATGAAGAATAATTCCCATTCTCATATAATATTTTCATTTCTTTAAATACCTTTTTACATAACCTTGATTCATCGATGCCAAACTTTAAACGATGAAAATATTTGACCCTGGAAAGGTCAAAATTATGTGCTGACGGCAATCAACCAAGTTCACCCAACGTAGCTTCAATAGCCGGTGTTGCATTGGATATTCATAATGTTTGTTGTGCATCAGTCTCTCAAAAACTTTTGACACATTACACAGTACAGATATTGGGCGGTAGTTAGACTTTTATTGCATATCAGATTTCTTGCGAACGGGACAAATATTTGATTTCTTCCATTTCACCGGCAGACAGTGAACTGTTGAACAGTCAAGTTAAGGACTTAGATATGTCAAATGCAGTTGGTATGAGTAGGAAATTACCCAGGCCATCTGGACCCGTTGCACAGCTGGTTTTTAGTGAGACTAGGGTCTTGTAAACATCGTTTTCATCTATTCCGAAAGGTGCCAGTCTGGCATCAGTGCGACATTCGAAATCACGAAAGGGGAGTGGATTGTCATCAACGGGGGTTTTACACTGACGGGTAAGAAAATGGTTAAAGACTTCAACTTTCTCGTTATTGTTGGAAATAATATGGTCGTTATCGATAAAAGAGGCAATGTTTGGGTGCATCTTGCATCCCAGAATGGACTTTGATAGATTCCACCATTTTTCACCTTGATTTTCTTGGGCTGTCGAGCTCTGTCCGAAGAAAAGTAGTCCCAGATTGCTTTTTCGTTGGCCGAAATAGAAATAGTATGATAACTCATATAACATTGATAAAGTCTATCTGTAACAGGAGATGGGTTACCATTATCTTTCCTTGGTAATTTTTATAATTTTTCCAGGCACCGTTCCGTTTCCGTATTAACCGTTTAGTATTTCTAGGAACCCAAGGTTCCTCTTTGGGTCTGACAAGAACGTCTTTACAGGGGAGAAATTCTTTTGCAGTAACAAGAAAAATATTGGGTCCAAGATTCCACGTGACCATCTATTGAAGTAAATAAATCAAATCCAATGTCCAAAGGAGCATTCGACAGCGCCTCATTAAGATCATCAAAATTCCGTGTTTTGTAGTCCCAAACAGCTCTTTTGAAAGTTTTGTCCTTGTGAAAAGAAATTGAAACAGTACAAAATATAAGTGAGTGATCGCAGTTAGAGATGGGAGAGAACCCATTGCTGTTTACTATAAATGCAAGATCGACAAGCTTTGCACCCAATTCACTGTTCGTGTGATAGGAGTCCCATCGGAAGCAGTGGTCGTTTAAGTCGCCAGTTATTATCAAAACTCCTGGGTTTAATACCATGGCTCTAGTTATGCAATCAGACATTTCATACAGAAATGAACATCTTTCGTTTGCTAACTGGACGATAGTATGCCCCAACAGGCAACGATCAGTAAATTAAGAATTCAGCCAACACCCATCCACAATGTTGTGATTCAAGATCGAGACGGCGGGTGATCGGTACCGAATCCTTGGCATAAGCGGCACCACCAGCACCATGGCCGTCCCGGTCCCGCGTGGAGGCTGGAAGACAAAAGTTCGCTTAGGAAGCTTCAATCGAGCCGCCTTTCAGATCAAGTTATTATGTCCCTATTTTCGGTCCGAGCGAAGTATAACAGTTCATCTAGTTTCCGAATATTTGGGTGACAGAGTTTAGTTTCTTGAATATTCTGCGGTCTGGGATTTACATCATTGTCACCAGCTGACAAAGAAAAATAATAAAGAACCATTAAGGAATGTCGTCTGCTCAAGAAAGAAGCATATAGTAGTAACTGGAAACATAAAACTAGAAAAGACAAAGGTGCACCAACATGGTTTGCAGCCCAATAATCAATGATTTTGTCCCCCGCTACCGAAGGTGCCATAGGGGGGCATAGGTTTCAGCACGGATAGGGGCCACTTCCGTCCGTCCGACCGTCCGGGAGCATATCTCTACAACCCTATGAGACAGAATAATGAAATTTTTACCAGAGATACATCATACCACGGGCATGTGCCATAGAGATAGAATAATAAAATTGATACCAGAGATGCATCATACCAAGGGCATGTGCGCAATGTGTTGCTTTTGACCTTGACCTATTTTCAAGGTCACAGGGCCCAAGAACATATCAGTTTTTGTACATTCAGACATGCTGTATACATTGTACACTTTTCTTCTGTATATTGTGGCGGGGGACATGCATCCTTTGGATCACTGTGCACTTGTTAACAGTAATTTTTCAGGTGAAAAAGCCCAATTACCGCCCTACATTGTTCACGGCAACAACCCATGACTGAAGGGACTTAAGTGAGCTTTACCTGCTGCTGCCGAGGTCGGCTGTGTGCATATATCTACAAGTAAAATAATAATATTCCAAAATTATTGGATTGCTGGGAAGTTGGGGTCGTTAAAGAAAAGCTTTACAAATAAACTGATGTAAATGATACGGTAAAGAAGAAACTTGGCAAACAAGAAAACAAAAAATGAGAAACGTCAAATAACGACAATTTTGTTTTACGTACTAATGGTCAGTTTATATGTGGCACTTGTCTTTGGCACAGTGGACGATATTGGGAAATATTAATAATTGGACCCCCAAAGTAACTTACTATGCAAGGCATCTAAACCCAAATACGTAGAAATGCGATCATGTGACCATTTGAAAATATTAAATAACGAAGCGGTAAGGCACGTTTAGAAGCAGGACCGATATGATGGAATATTGATATGCAAAGGTACAAAGGACCTCTGCTTCAAATTATATGTGTGAAGAAGTTAGTTATTTGAGAGGTATTAATACATATGAAACAATATGCACTTCAAATTACAATTTTCATGTTCCATTCCCTCGTACAGAAATTTTCCAAAGATCGTTTCTTATGACGGTACCAAGGTATTCCATAGCTTTTCGGAAATTGTAGAACAAAGCAGCGATATTTCATGAATTCAAAAGAAGATATGCAGGTCATTTTATTATAGTTGATGATGATGCAAATATGTAGTAGCTGTGATTATTGTGTTGTCCTTGTATGCGTTTTAATTGAGCGGTTTTACATTTATTGTATTGTGTAATATTGCAGGGGGGCCCCGTGGAAGAAAAGACTGACCGGGTTACTTGGTAAATACAGTCTGATATATACATTCGGTATAATGGGCCAAAATTAGCCATGTATTCTAGAATTACAAGTATAGGGACGAGAAGGCACTTCATACCCCCATGAAGAGATAGTCCCGGTGGATGAAGAGATATCCTCCTGATCACAATGCGCAGTGTCTTGGCTTGGGTCGTGTCACTCACTTACGGCCTGGGCTCCATTTATTGGCAGGCCTCCGCGACAGTTGCCGTTTGGTGATTGTGTATTTTTTCGAATATTTGGAAATTAAATGATTTAATGTCACACTTTCTTGTATATTTAAAGTACATGTTATTATAAAAATGAAATCTGTCTCGTTGTTGTCATTGGCATGTAACAGCGCGGTTGTTGGTAGGCATTTTTCATGACGTCGCGATAACAACAACAGGGACAAACTTCATTTTTTATGTTTATATTCATATTAACATTAATACTAGAATTAAATTTGTCAAGAATATTTGTGCGTAAAAGTTTTGATAGCCACTTCGAAGGACCTTTTGTTTATCAGTGGGAGGAGCTATGGGTGTGGCCGGCCGCTTGTTACGTAGCAAAGCAGGCACTGGCACGTGCCGTGCTGCACATGATGTTACCATCGACTGATGAAAACAAAATTTGTCCCTATTCTTTCAATGCTAACAAAAATTCCGAATGTAAATATATTCTATTTGCAAAACATTTAATAAAATATTTGTCACATTGTAAGAACTATACTTTGTGTTGATTTCGTCATTGTGTGGGGCGTCAGTCTGTGCCTGGGGTCTGGAGCAGGGTTTCCATCTAGAAGGACCGCTCTGGATTGATGGCTGTTCAACACATGAAAAAAGCTTCTTTTTTATAAAAAATTAAGGGTGCACGGTTGGCTGAGCGGTAAGACGCTCGCCCTTCACCTCTGCGACCCGGGTTCGATTCTCGTCCTGGGCAGCATGTGGAAAAAGTTCCTACCATTTAACCGTGCACGGTGGTTTTCTCCGAGTTCTTCGGTTTCCTCCCCTGGAGAGTGACTCGTTAAGTCAATGCTTGACTTCTAAATCCATGCAAAACAATATCCAAGATCTGTTAATTTTTGTAAATGTATACATAAGAAATGAACTTCGCAAATTGGGAACGCCTGGCCTTCATGAAGAAAATGGATGCTCTCTACATATTTGCTATAATGTGCATCAGCGCATTATGACACATATGTAGACAACATCCAATCTCTTCACCTTGCCCATGAGTTTCCAATTGGCGATGGTCATTCCTATAATAAATATATAGAAGAATATTAAGGAGATTATTATAATCATAAGATTTCTCAATATTCGGTTTATTTCTGTTCCCCGAATATCAAGAAAATTGCCATACAACTCCAAATATCACAGTATGGCTTTTCTCTCTTTATTGTGGTATTCAAGGAAAATAAAAGTATTTTATTCACTAGATGAGCTAAAATGATGTTCGTATAGATGATCATCTTGTTTTTCTGTCATGTTCCCTACCGAGGAGACAGGCCCCTGCACAAAGTGAGGTGAGGTGGTTCATTTAGGAATAGTGGAAGTGCAATGCAGTGTTACAATTGAGACGGAAACCGTTTAAAATTGTAACACAGTATATGTCTTTATCAGTTGTTCTTCAGTCCGGGTAGCTCTCTCTGAAAAAAAAAAAGATTTTATGGCAATGTGTTTAGGCCGCGCGGTGATGCAGCCCGCAATTAGATTAGCGCTGCGAATGAACGACAAATTTTTAAAACGGCTTGTAAATGTAGCCTTACTTATTGTCGAGTGTGTGTAAAATACATGGTCGAATAAAGACTCACCTGATTGTAGAGGGTAAGTAAAGTATTTGGTCGTATAAAAAAGGACGTGCCTGATTATCAAAGGTTGAGTAAAATATATGGTCGTATAGTTATGGTGAGGCCTCCACGGCAAAATATTTTTAAATTTAAGACTTGCAAAAAGAAAAAAAAAAGGAGCATTGTGGACAGTACAATAGACCTCTTTATACCGAGTTGTATCAAACCTTTCCGGACCGAAATAAATTGTGAATGCCATTGTTGGCCTCATTGTCCAATCAGCAAGTGGCCGAGTCTGGCCCACGTCTTCTTGTTTACAACGGATGCCACGGCTAACGCTGGTGATTACAACATAGATTGTGCTGAGCCGTACAAATCTTTTTCCTAAATTGTCACATCAGTGGTGTAACATGCATTTTTGGTGGCAGTTCAATTTTTCATTAAATCCAAGCACATCCTGTGTTTTACTTGCTGATCCTTCCACGTGTAATCCGGCCAGCGTGGTGGAGCACAAAATGTCAACAAAGCAGGATGCGCTTCCCGCAGTGAACCGAAAAAACCCGAGTCCAATGAATTGGTCTATTGCATATGTTTTACATGGATTACGAAACAGACCAAGTCTATATTAGTTACTTTCGATGGCACAGATATTGGTGTATATTTGTATTTCATTGCGCGGTGGAGGAAATGGAAGGGCTTTGATAAAACCGCCATGCTCAGTCAGACAGGTAGCGGCTCTTTCCACTTGCTTAATGTGCCAACAAACCAAGTGGGTCGCACATTTAAAGATGTTGACATAAATAGAAATCCTAGAAGTTTTTGTTCATGACAGGCTGGATGCGCTTTAGAATGGTCCCTCTGGTTGTAATAGTTTTAGAGATATAAAATATTTGCTCAAGTGCCCCCAATTGGCATAAATTGAAATGCCCCAAGTTTTGTTCGTAGCTCATTGTATGCTACTACAACATGAACATGTTAATTGAAGTTGGTGTGACACCTGTACCTATAACAGGTTTGATGATATTAAATCATTCAAGTTTTTCGGATGTGCATAAGTTAGAATTGCGCATTTTTGTTTGTGATTCACCGGAAGTGCCTGCGGCGACACCTATGAACTAAACTTGGGATGAAGGCCTCTAGCTTCAATTGTTTGAAAGATGTTTAACATTGATAGTGTCTGTGTGACTCTCATGAGCAGATGCGCATAATTGAAATTCTACCAACGTTTGTGCGTGGTTTATTTGGAGCATTCATAATAAAAAGCTGCCAATTGAACTTAAAATGGAACATCTAGCCATAATAGCTTTTGAGATATGAAAAACATTTTGACTAATCAAATCCGGATGCACCATTTCACTACTACGTAATGGTTTGTGCTCATCAAATGTTGTATTGGTAGGTGTTATGGTCTCCAAAAGAAAACTCGGGACAAAATTGGCAGTAAAGAAGACAGAAAAGAAAAGAAAGAATGAATCAAAATTTTAAAATCTTTGGAAAGACTATATCTGTGGTACCACACATACATAATGAAGAACGCTGAAAAAAACAAGTACACGGACAAAATGAACTATGAATTCTCTGGAAAAACAAGCACACGGACAAAATGAACTATGAATTCTCTGAAAACACAAGCACACGGACAAAATGGATAAGGTATTTCCTGGAAAAAAAAAAACAAATAAGCACACGGACAAAATGAAGAAGAAACTATCTGAAAAAACAAGCACAGGGACATTATGAACAAGGAATTCTCTGAAAAGACAAGTACAGGGACATTATGAACAGGGCATTCTCTGACAAAAACAAGCACCGTGACATAAACAGTATCAACCTGATGGCACGGGGTAATTTGGTGGCCTATACATAGATTACCGCACCTGACATTTTCTCCATCAGTTGTGACCTAACTTCGTTATATTCCTATCGTAAAGATAGAACCAAATTCATGCAATACATTTTCCATTATTCTGTTTCACAAATTAATGAGTTATGGTATCATTTTTTTACTTAATTGAATGTACGAGTATATATGTATAACCACATATGAACTGAATTTCAGGTTTTTCAGTTGAACTAGGACCAGATGTTTTTCATATGAATGACCTGATATGGACACAGAATCGCCTTTGATGTGCCAGCTGAAGAGGACATTTTAACCCTGCTTTGATGGAAATAAAAGGATGATTGTGTTTGATGGACATATATTGTATTTACGATGAGGAGCCCCGCTCCCCCCCCCCAAAAATAGAGGTGAAGATGAGACAAGAGGATAAATTAATGGAACGTTTGCATAAAAAGTGAAAAAGTTAAGACAAGATTTCCATACGTACTGAAAGAGGATGAGAACCCTAAATCCCCGCCTGGAATTAGCTGATCGAGGGATTGTAGACAAGTAAAATACCAGCAGACAGAAAGTTGGATCAATGAATCACATAACCCATGTATTAGAAAAAATAATGAGCAACCAACTTTAATCGTTGTCTTATATTTGGGAACAAGGAGGACCTTTCGGGAGGACTAACATTTCTGGTCCCGTTACTTCCACTGGAACTTTTGTCACGTTTGGATGCAGCTCCGATTGGATTTCTGTCGGAAAATAATTCAGAAAATAGTCCGGTTATAGGGTATTCAATTAGTCATGTTGGCCTAAGTTAGCAGCAACACTTCACATTATTTTTCCCAATTGTCTCTTTCAACTAAAACGTCTCTTTCCGACAGATTTTGAAATCATTATGACTCAGCTGTATCATTATGACTCAGCTGTATCATTATGACTCAGCTGTATCATTATGACTCAGCTGTATCATTTTGACTCAGCTGTATCATTATGACTCAGCTGTATCATTATGAGTCGCAATTCAACTTTTGTCAGTACAAACTTCATTAAAGTATCAGACTGAGTGTTCTTGATCCACAGATCCTGGTTTGATACTTGTCTGGTTTCTTTGGCGCGCTTTTGGCACATTCAATTTTTAGTTTAAGACTTGATCCAGGTTGACCATATTCCTGGCGCGCTATAACCGCATTAAATCATTAGTTATATAATTGATGGAGGTCAACAGCTTCTCTCAGCGCGCCGCGGATGCAGTGATCAAATTGGCATCGAAAGGGTTATCATGACTGTGTCGTGCATCAGTAGCGACTGATGCACGTCTTACGTAAAACTTAAGATGATGAATACAAATAGGTCATTGGTGAACCTTTTATAATACGCCAAGCACCTTAATTGCGAGGTGCTCACTCTTCCACATAACAATATAAAACACTTGATATCATGTCTGAGGAAAGAAGCAGGCTAAAATAGATCAAGGATTACACAACTGAACTATCGAAATCTTGTGCTCAGGAGAGTGAAATGCCTTCGATTCTTTTATGTTAACCACTCTGCTTCTGAAGCCAGACAGAATCAATTCGGTCCAAATCAGATAGCCAAGTTTTATGCTGACTTCAAATTTAAGAGATGTACATTCACGGGCAGTGTAACATATTTAATAAGAACCAAAGCCTCCAATATTTTAATTGGTATTCAATTGATCACAATTATGGGACTAATTATCCCCAAAAAAGGTGCTCAGAGAACCTGGACAGACCTCTGGCCACAGATTGGCCTCAATCCACTTAACAATGGAGGTTGGCGCAACATTGGTCTAATGCTGGGCCATCCATACCAACGTTGTGCCAATGTTGGGCCAGCCTTTAATGCTAGCTGGGAAGTTTGCCAGACAGCAGTCTCTATCACATCGGTGACTGAAATTTTACACTTGTGCATACTGGTCTCATGAAACAGCACTAAAAACGGCACTGTGTCGGTTGTTGCTTTATGTGTTTGTGCGTTGATGCTCGCTGAAGCGCTTAGGTCAGAACAGATAAACATCTGTATTTATTACAGAGCGATTCTGCATCTTTTTTGCGTAAAGAAATAACGTGCACTCTCTTCCAAGGAGAAGCAAAGGATTTTATTGTTTGACGATAAACTTCAAAGTAGCTTCATACAGTTACATGGCGCAATTCGATATGATAATATAGGGCCCATTTCATCAAGAGACGTGACCTATCATACAATATTATCTAGAATGTCTATGACTTGATTCCCAAAAACATGGATACTGGACAGGGTATGGGCACAGGGGAGGTAAGGTAGATGATGTAAAGTCCACATAACATTGACGCATGAAAAAAAAAATGAACATACCAGTTTAAGAAAAAATGTCAGATATATACTCATCATTGTGTAAAAAAGGGAAGATATTCGAGCATAGATTATAATTCTAAAAAATATCAAACAGTGCGCCACCATATTTAGTTTAAAATATGTTTTATTTCAGCAATTCAAAAAAGGCAAAGTATATATACCTTTGCCTTGGAAACAAACGAGGACCTTTATAACAGGTAATAAAAGCCATTAGGTTTTGTACTTTGTGCCAGAATTAAAGAGAAATGCACTTTGCTACAGATAATACTATTCTTCAATAATATGAAGATGTACGTGATAGCTACTTCGAAGATTCTTAAAAATTGCCCTATCTTCAGGAGGTTTGTGCTTCTGCTGTCTCGTCGGGCCTTGTGATCCCCGTCTTTAGGTATTTTAAAGTGCTGTCGTACCATGGCAGATCATAAGGCCTTATGCTAAGAGTTTTATCAGGAATACATTGTCCAGAAATATGCAGAAAAGAGCGAGTCAATGCCGCGCAGCAAGTGTCTACATTGTTAGACAGAAAACATATTTTTTCAATGAAAGCTTGCAGGGAACTTACGAAAGAGATCGAAGTCTGCCTTGACATGTTCCCAAACAAATCGTTCGTACGAAAGTTCCCTTCGCACTTAAATTATAATTCATCAGAGAACATGCAGTGATCACACTCTAAAGTGAGAGGTGAAACTTCGGTTTCTAAAACAAAATTGGGTTTGTAAAAGTGAATTTGATGTGGACAGTCCCAGAATGTGTCCGTGACAGGATCATTGATAGGAACAGAGACAGGATTACCTGACTGTACAAAACTGTTGGCGTTTCAGACCATGTGCAGTATTAGCATCGCAATTCAGGTCACTAAGCACAAAGATATTGTTTATGCCTAAAGCTCAGGCCATAACATGACCAGTTTGAAGTTCGTTCCAAAAAGAGACATGTGAATTAGGTGGTCTATAAAGTGCTCCCACCAAGAATTTACTTTTATTGTTGTTATTAATTCTTATTCCGCACGATAGGGATTAAAGATTCTAAACTCCCAGTCATGACGGCGACCAATAAAAAAATGGAAATTATTATTATTATTATTATTATTATTATTATTATTATTATTATTATTATTATTATTATTATTATTATTATTATTATTATTATTATTATTATTATTGTTGTTGTTGTTGTTGTTGTTGTTATTATTATTATTATGATTATTATTATTATTATTATTAAATCTTTATTTCGTACAAATGTCGTAGTACAGCCAGAAGTAAAAAAAGCAAAAGAGATAACACTAATCAAAAGTCATAAAAAAACAAGCCCGACAGTTCACAAATTGGCTAGGATAGGACTTGTTTGAGAGCAAATGTGTCTGTCTTCCTTGAAAGTATGTAAAATTTTAAATGTTTTAAAATTTTGTTGAATAACAATAAAATGTATCTTCAACATAATTTGAATTGAAATTTCCCCTTCATCTTTAATGGGTTTGAAATTGTGCGCATAAAAGTTTTCCAAGTGTGCCTTTCATCTTTCACAGCTTTTAAGTAGTGACTGTTCAGATCCTCCAGGTATGCCTAATTAGCATATTTTTTTTTTTTTTTACAACTTACATTGTCATTTTATAGGCTGTGCCTATACCACAACACCTCTGTCTGCAATAAATTTGAATATAATTCAACAGTTAAAGTTCATAAGTATGCATAATTTATATAAATTCAAATTTTGTATCTTTCACTTTCATTTCATTTGGTGGACCCTTAGCACAAATCTGAGAATTGAGGTTGAGTTGACATCCCAAACTGTAATTCTTAAACAAATCTATAAAAATGAAAATCGCCACCAGATACACTCAGATAAACGCATAGTTCCTAGGTGTCTCCAAACATTAAACCTCTTCTAAGGGCAGTCTTGGGACTGGGAATAAGTGTTCATTGTTGGAAATGCCAGCTGCAGAGAGGGTGAGGCATTCTGGGTAATATGGATGGGTACAAAGATGTGAAAATGGACATTGTTTGTACATCCATATATACAATGTGTGCAACCATGGTATTATGAACGAAGGCGTATAATTTCATGTGAAATATGACTGTTTTTGCTCCTTTAACACACGAAGAAATAAAAAGACCCCCCCACACACACACACACAAATTCAAGAACTGGTCAGACACAAGAGTACCTATAAAGAATAGGCCTCATCTCACCAGAATTGAAAAAAACGTCAAAGTCTCACGCCGCAGGCTGGAAGGAATCCCTGGGCAATATGACAGTGCTCCGCACACTAAGCGTTCCACAGTTACCTCTGTTGCTATGGAATCTATCAAGTTGTCAAAACAGTCATCGTGGACTGGAAGACTATAGTGTGTTGATTGGTCAAGCAGAGTTAGCCACTCCTCTCTTATTCGTGAACGGCGATATTACAACCAAACTTTCATGTTTACCAAAGTGAGACTGGATATCTGAAAAAAGTGAATATGGGGCACAGGCGGTACAGAGAAAGTGGCATGAATACACGCAATATTGAAATCAACAGAACATACGTAAAAATATGCAGACAGCATAAGGTATGACCGTCTGACAAAATACTGTTGCTTTTAGCCATACAAAGGTAAGCAATAAATAATACACAAACGCATGATTCGGATATGTAATGAGCCGATAGTAACACAACAGACCAATCTGGGTTACACATGTTACATCCAAGAACAACCCAAATCTCGGGAAGGGGGGGGGGGGACCAAATTGGTACACATGATTAGTATTGAATTGTAAAGAGTGAAAAATGGCAATAACAATAGGTAAATAAGCAATTATATCCCCAACACATAAATATGTAAATAATAATAATAATAATAATAATAATAATAATAATAATAATAATAATAATAATAATAATAATAATAATAATAATAATGATAATAACCTTTATTTCATGTGGAGTAAAATAAAGTAAGAAACATTAGCGCCGAGGCAATATACAGTGAAAATATAAAGTGAAAAATGATATGTAAAATGATCTCACAGATGAAAATAATTACAGCCGGTAATCAGGAAATCAAGAAAGATGCTTGGTTGGAACTGACGCCCCTTCTTTTCTCTGGTGCGTGCTGATCTTTTCTCTGGTGCGTGCTGATCAACCACCTCTTTGAGTAAGGTGTCATAAAACCAAACCGTATCGTCAAAGATGCCTGCTACGTGAAATGAGGCTCTGTCTGATCGAAAATAAATTTATTTTGATCAAAGGACTTACAGCTGCGATGTTTGATGTCTGCTTTCAGAGATCTAGATACTTGAATTTTAGTACTTGCAAAAGAAGCATACATTACAGAACAAAAGCGTAAAGTAAATAATTTCGATACTGAGATCAAACTGTGGATGTGGGTTACAATATCAATGTCACAGTGGAGAAAAGAAAATAATGTCTCCGTGCAGCGCCAACAGGCAGGACGGACACAACGTAAAAAGAGAGCAAATCAACCCAGCGGGAAGCAAAGATGGCAGCCAGCCACCATTGACAACGAAAGTTACCCCTTTTACAGCTGGAGTTCACTCTGGCGGGGAAAAGCAGAAGCACATTTACCAAATGTAAATACTAAAATTCACAAAGTAAAAAACCAAATCAAGGTGACAAGCTGTGTGTTTTCTCAAATTACGAGATGACAGCTTACTAAAACCTGCAAAGACTGGCTGCCAAAACAAACGCAATACTATGCCGGGGCCAAATTTTACATTGTGTTATGTGGGTCTGTTACTCTACCACCGGGGTCATCCTCGCGACCTAGAGATGTATGCATACTACTGTTATCATTGAAGCTGTTACGCATGTTAAGAATTTTTATTTAAGTACTCGCGACCATGACTGTCAAAAATAATTTAAAAACAAAAACAAAACAAAAAAACATAATAATCATAGCAAAACGAAAATATTATAATCTGGGTAAACAGATCCAGATGGCGTGAGGACCTCGAGACATTCTATTTAACTGCTAAGTAAAAACAAGCAGAAATAGTCACAAAATGTTTCACAAGTAAAGTTGACATTTGAATATAGAACAGAATCTCTATTCGCAAAAGTACTAAATCATGAAGTTCACCAGGCAGTAAACTTCTATGATTATTCACAATCATATTAGTGACAAAGCCATTAATAAGTAAGTACAGGTGACAAGATAAGAATTCAGATGGTTGATGCCGAATAGATATTTGATAAGTCTAATACGGATATCGACAAGATACAAATTCTCATATTTTTAGCCCTGTCTTGCCAACATTGTGTCCAGGACTGACTCTCTATTGGTAAATCTTCACAAGTTAAAGGCAACAGATCATTCTGACATTTATATGATATTTTCCATGCAAGCCGAACTGCTTTTCTGCATGCAATAAAGAAACGACCAACTTGTTTATTTGAAAAGTCCCAAAGTTGGCAGCCATATACAGGTATGCAATATTTTTTAAACAATTGATATCTAGAATCTGCAAAACGTTTTCCAAACTCAAGCATCCAAATATTTACATATATTTGATTTTTGTGTAATTTATAATTTATTGACTGAAAACTACCCCTGTATAGCGGGGGCACAGCACACGTGGGCAGGGTAAAACCCACCGGGCATCAATAAAACATCATGTATATATATATATATATATATATATACAGTATAAAAACGTTGGTTCATTTAAGTTTTATACACTAAACCGGTCAGTTGTCCAGGAGGTTCCGCTCACACGTCCCTCCTGGCTTGCCATGCTTCTACCAAAAACCTTTGACATGTATGATCAAACAAATCTCCAATATCTCTATCATATTTGTGTCCGAAATTTCCCAGTAAATAACTCAGTTTCCCAATGCTAGATGCTGCCATGAATTTTTGCCGTGCAATGATACTCTTCTTTTCCTCAAAACATTTTCCCAAATATCTAAACATTGCATTCTTATATTGTTCCAACGGGGGCAGGTCAAAATAAAGTTGGCTATATCCTCGTATTTTTCCGTACAACCAAAGCATCGTTTGTCCTAAACCCCCATCTTTCTTTATCTTCCCAAGGCCTAAACATCCTGTGCGAGCTGCAAATTTTAATCGTGCTCCCTGGAAATCTTTGACATTAAAAAAATAACTTTCACCAAATGTAGATCTTTAATGAGTCTCTAGCATTTTAAGGACTTCATTTCATCAATTTACTGGCAAAAATCCATTTTGTGGCTTGCTAAACTTAACTTTGAATAACTGTTTATCCAATTTCGATCAGAAAAGGAGAAGGCACGGTCCATACCTGTGTTATTCAATATTCTTCTCATTTCAGTAATACAAAGCCAAATATTGCTTCCATTTTCGCTATAGCCAGAACATAGATCATTGACTATTTGTTTACACAACCGTGTTCCGCGGACGAGTACTGCATTGACCATATTTTATTTTGGGCTTCTTTTGTGGAATTTAACCATATTGCCATATATATATATATATATATATATATATATATATATATATATATATATATATGTATATATATATATATGTATATATATATATGTATATATGTATATATGTATATATATATATATATATATATATATATATATATATATATATATCCATTTTTAAAGTTTGGTTTAATTGTGATAATCATTCTCAGCTAATTTTAGTTGTTGCTGATAACTATTTCTTCACTGTTTGTAAGATGCCAAGCTCTAGTATTTTTGACAGTACCTGTTTTATTCTTGACATTATCATACACATAGATGGTTACGACCGTACGAATGCTCAGATTCTTTGGTTTAAACATATTTCATTGAAAACCAATTAGCCGACAGGCACACCGCCGGTATTTAGGGCCTCTTGTACATTGTTCTTCAATTTTTTTTCCAACTGAGAAGCACTATTAGACAGTACAAATGTATTTGAATAACACGAATGTGCTTCAGGAAAACTCGCAATGCACTGCGAATATCAGAGATACAATATTTGACATGGATAACAATCGCTATTTGATACCGATACGGCCCGCTCTAACTGGAGTCAAACCAACCGAGCCCGGGTACGCTGCGGCGTACTCGTTACAACAGAGCGGCTTTGCCTGCCCCCCCCCCCCCCCGTCACTCTGCGGAGGGTCCCCCAGGTACTAACCCACATTTCCAGGAGCATGTGATAGTGGTGAATTGAAAATCTTGTAACTGACTTTTACATTCACACTGTGGTAATACCTGATTTTTTTCTTAATAATGACGCTGGAAGCAATATGTTCTGTATTGTTTATGAAACATGTATAATGTACATGTCCTTACGCTTTCTACAGTTTTGTCCCAATGAGTGGTTTATCTCTAGTTTTGGTGCGGAAGACATAAATTATTATTTATTAAAGATTATTTGATTGATAATAAGCATGCCTGATTATTTGTATATATTTTGGACGCATCATGGAATTTCCCTCGTTCCGTTGGTGCCCCCGCTGTAAAGGGGAAGTTTTCCTGGTAAGTTATTATTATCATTATGCCAACTGTAAAAGCCAAGCATGAAAAGAAAATTCGAACATGTTTCCACGAGTGATGATGTAGTAACAAGTATCTCATATCAATGCGCGTCATTTTCTGCACTCATTATGTAATAGGCATACATACCTGACTTGACTCCCATCTCCCCACCCTATAGTGGCTAAGAGTCTGCCGTGGAAACATCAAGTCTTATCAGGCACTGCCCCTAAAAGGCCGATACTTGTACCAGTTGATGTTGTGCACTGATTGGCGCACAATACGCTGGTTAACTCGGAGATCTGCCATGTTACAACGTCTGTGGGCAAAGTGGCCAAACCATCATTGTTCAGAATGACATATACCTCCTATTTTTTGGCTTTAGCGTCTCCCTTTCGTGTTTTTTTATTTTTCAGCAACAAACTGTACGGTAATCTATTTCAGTCTTCGAGCTACCAATGTCGAGTTTATTAAACCCACTACCTTGCTTCGATAATGGCATATATATATATATATATATATATATATATATATATATATATATATATATATATATATATATATATATATATATATATTTACATACATACATACATACATACATATATATACATACATATATATACATACATATATATATATATATATATATATATATATATATATATATATATATATATTCTATACATTTAGTAAAGAAAAAGCTGGAATAAAACTGGTAGAAGAAAGGTAATGATGATGATCATCATCATCATCATCTGAGGACATGACTACTGAATTTTTCGCCCCGATACCTACTTGAACTCTCACGCTAAGGTAATGTGCAATAATTTCAATAATATTGCGCAATGTTTAAAAACACTCGCCCATCTAAGTAGGGGTACAACGTCACGGTACCATAGCCCTCCTTCGGTCTTTAGTTTGATAAAAGAGTGTTGGGCATAACCAGGAACGCCCAAAAGAGCTTTGAATAAAAATATAAGGCAGGGGGATGATACAGGAATTTCCTTGCACAAAAAAGGGATAAAAAATCATGCGCCTACTGATAATGTTTGTGTGGAAACGCCACTGGAAATTGCATGGTCCCCTGAAGACGGCGGTTTGATTTATCTGATGGTTCTCCGCAGGCTAGCATGAATGACAATATACTGAGTGAAAGCAAGTCTTCGTTTTGGTAGAATGGGTACAAACACACAAACAAAAAAAACAAACAAAAACACTAACAAAACCAGCTCTACGTCAATGAGGAGTTTTTAAGGCATTGCAATACAAAGGGCGATATACGTGAGATCAGACAGGAACTAAAAGCAACCGACCCTCGCATCGACTCGGGCCGGGAAAATGTGCATCCCTTTGTAGGTAGCTTATATATAATGTGTTTATTGATTGATTTTATTTTCCGTTATTTTTCTTGTTCATTTTTTCAGTCATTGAATTGTCAATTGGCGAAAACCCATGATATCTGTCACAACATGGTCTTGGACGAAGACGAGAAGAAAAGTGTGTCCATGCAATTGTGTAAGGATCCTCCAGTGTTTTTTTTTAAGATATGTCTCAAAAAGATAGGTCTCCAGGTCATCTTGTCATCAGGGGCATAACAATAAATCAAAAGAAAGAAATCTTTCATCAAAAAGCACTTTTCCAAGTTTTGAAAAGTTTGTAAACACATTGATTAAAATTTGTGTATATGTTATACTCATAATATATATTCATTGTAATTCTTCTTTTGCCCTGCAGGCGGTTGCCACGGACATCTGTTTACAGAAACAGAAGATTGAGGCGAATGAGATTAGAGTGTGGAAAACAAAGCCACTCCTCTGGTTTCCAATTCAAAACAAACATAATAGACTAAAATATATCAAGCACAAAAATCAACAGACCTATATCAAGAACAAAGTATACAGTCATATTACAAGAAACATAAATGTGTAGTCATATATCAAGAACAAAATATACAGTCATATATCAAAAACCTAAAAATGCAATCATATATCAATAAAAAAGTATGCAGTCATATATCAAGAACAAAATATACAGTCATATATCAAGAAAAAAATATACAGTCATATATCAAGAAACCTAAATATGCAGTCATATATCAAGAAAACAGGACGCGGTCATATATCAAGAAAAAAAGTATGCAGTTATATATCAAGAACAAAACTATGCACAATCCTGCATTAATGATATAAATATACACAATCAAACAAACGCCATTATCAATTCAAACCAAAAATATGCACAATAATACATGAAAAGAAGTATACTCATTATCTTTCATGAAGGAAAAAAATTAACATGTCGTCTATTATGTATGTTAATGGCGTGCATTTATGAGACATACACAGTTCCGCCACCCAACATGCATATTTTCTCCCAGGTATTTAATTTAGAAATTTGTTTTTACATCACAGATATCATTCATGATTGTACAGTCTTGGACGAGGATAACAATATTGCTGCACGGTATGCCTCTTTGTTTTTGTGCTTCTGACGCCCATGGTTCAATTTGCAAACTTAAACATCGGGTACCTTCACAGCAGGTATATCAATGTCTAAATTTCCATTTGGCTGCGGACGAGATAATGCTTTGCAAGAGGCTTATTGGAACAAATGTCGATGGCATGGACGGTACTTTTAATTTGTACAGACCCAAATGACAGACGTTTAGACCCACCTTGCAATGTGGATTGCAGTTTCATGCTAGCCCAACTCTTTTAACCCTGAAAGTGCTAATCACTGCTATAGTCGTTTTCTCAAGGCCGTTAAACATGTTATCATTAAAAGATACAAATTTCTCACGAAGATACCTTTCATTCAAATACCAGTAAGCTAATCTAAAGTAAAACGGAGTCCTAGTCAACAGCTTTCCTCGGGGCACCTTGCGCGCATTGCGCGCAAAATGGTCCAAGGAAAGCTGTTGAATCAGTCTTAAATCAGCGCTTTAAGGGTTAAAGATCCTCAGGAAACAAAACAAAGTATACATATATATATATATATATATATATATATATATATATATATATATATATATGTATATATATATATATATATATGTATGTATATATATATATATATATATATATATATATATATATATATATATATATATATATATATATATATATATATATATATATATATATATATATATATACATACATACATATATATACGTCAAACTCCATGAAATCACCGGGGCACTTTAAATCTTTATTGGACAATGAAATTTTTGTTTTGTTTTTTGGCTTCATGTGATTTTTTTTTTAACGCGGAAACGTCAGTCATACATCACTTTAGTTTTCGTGACTTTGTGATATATAGACAGGTGCGGATTGATGCCAACAATGTATTTTCTTCTCATACATGTTCTTTTTTAACAGCTATGAATAAGAGGTGTACCTCAACCTCCTTTATCAAGTTAGGTATTCAACTGGATTGAGACAAGGTCAACACTGGTAGGTTTGCAACACGTAAATTGGATCTCTCAGTGCCAGACGCTTCACATGGGCGTGATGACGCTTCACATGGGCGCGATGACGCTTCACATGGGCGCGATGACGCTTCACATGACGCTTCACATGGGCGCGATGACGCTTCACATGGGCGCGATGCCAATGAAAGCTCTTGACCTTGATCAAACCTTAAAATGTTGATTGAATACTAAACATTGCTGACACTTTAATGATAATGGGTGTCTGTATGTGTGTTTCTTTCTGTGTATATCTGTGTGTCTGTCTGTGCGTGTGTGAGTGTAAGTGTGTCTGTCGGTGTTTGTGTGTGTCTGTGTGTATACATCTCTGTGTGTGTGTGTGTGTGCGTGTGTGTCTGTGTGTGTGTGTGTGTAGTGCTTTTGAAAAATAATGAATCTGGAGTTTTCGTGATAATTAAAATGGATAAGACTTTTCTCAAGTTAAGCATGCAAAAGGTTTAAAGTTTAATACTCCACAACTTGTTGATAGAGTAGAAGTGCTAGGCACCGAAGGAATACTTTCAAACTTCGAACAAACATGAACATGGACACTGTCCTTATTTGGCGTTTGTTAATGATAGTTCGTCTCCCTTGCAATTTCTTTAATATAACTAGAGGTAAACTTAAAGGGCTTTACTGATAACTAGAGGTAAACTTAAAGGGCGTTACTAATAACTAGAGGTAAACTTAAAGGGCGTTACTAATAACTAGAGGTAAACTTAAAGGGCGTTACTAATAACTAGAGGTAAACTTAAAGGGCGTTACTAATAACTAGAGGTAAACTTAAAGGGCGTTACTAATAACTAGAGGTAAACTTAAAGGGCTTCACTGATAACAAAAGGTAACCTCAAGGGAAGTCACAAATCCATTCCTTAGAAAAGTAGTTCAAAACAAAACACTGAAACAATCATTTGCCATACGAAATTCCAGAGACAGTATGGGCCATAGCCTGGGTGGAACTCAAACTTTTTATTTCTCTGTCAAGGCAATGGATAAATCTATCGTGGATGTGGTAAGGTTAACACTTGGCTCCAGCCACAGACGACAAACCCAACAAGACAACAGTAAAAATACACCGTGATATAAACGTGTATTACCAGAATATTTCATGTTTAATGGCGTCAGCATCTGCATTAAGTTTACCACCCAATGAATTTCTAATGGTTAAGAAACACCCAAAAAAGCTCTGCCTTAAATCAATTGTTGTATCTCATAAATGTGCCTGGAGATGATATTGACTGAATATACTTGAAACAAAGGAATGGTTTATATGTGAATATGTTCGACTTGTTTACGCCTTGAAGGTTTACATTTCACGCTTGTTGTTCTGCACTGATGTAAACTTTGTGGTTTTGACGTCATGGGTTATCAAACAGGAATGTAGCGTCCCATGACGTAGTTTTGATGTAACTCACACAGTTTACCATTTTACCTGGTGTCACAAAGTTTACCTAGTCTCTCTGCTCTTTGTACGACAAACGCCGCAAAATACGGACACACTTTTGCCGTATTTGGTATTTCCTGTGTTCCTGAAAAAAGGGCGCTACTTCTTGCAATACATGTGAAACAAAAATATGTTTTGAAACGGAATGACCTTTTACTAGGTCAGCAATTTATTTGCTTATAAAAGACGTTTCTTGATCAGTTATTTCACGCATAACAAACGTGTTAAAAGCAAGCTGGGCGTAAAGTACATCGTTGTTTGTTATCGTCATATTGAAATGCCATTACTGAAGGTTTACTGTCTGTCCACCCAGGTATGATACAATCACATTTCTACCACCTTTTTTAACTTTCGTACCGCCGAATAAATTTGTTCTATCTGTCCTGGTACATATCAGTGTTCTGCCACCACCGGGCGCACGACCGTCGTCCGGCTGTCCTGGGACATGTCCGTGTTCTGCTGCCGGACGCACGACCGTCGCCAAGCTGTCCAGGTCATGTTATTGTTCAGCTGCGACTGGGCGCACGACCGTCATCCAGCTGTCCACGGACATGTCCCTCTGCTGCCGTTAGCTGTCCAAGGACATGTCCGTCTGGTGCCGCATGTGGTCAGTGATCCCTTTCCATTCCTCAGAATTATGCAGGTTATGTTGCAGCGACGTCTATGACAGGAGTCTCATCAGCGTTATTTCAGAATCTCAGCTTACGTTACACTTGGTCAAACTAAAACTGGAAAACAACGCTTGAACTTTTGATCCCACAGCTGCGAAAGCACATGATGGGTAATTGTATCCCACACCGTGTATTTTTGGAGAGAAGTACCTTATTTTTTTAGGTGTTTTTATCATCATCATCATCATCATCATCATCATCATCATCATCATCATCATCATCATCATCATCATCATCATCATCATCATCATTATTATTATCATTATTATTATTATTATTATTATTATTATTATTATTATTATTATGGGGTGCGTGGGTAGGGGTGGGGTGGGGGTGCATGTACTTGTGTCATGGGCAGATTGTTTGACAGAGATGTAAAAAAGAAGAAACATTGAAGGCAACAAAGCAAAACAGACTTGGGAGAAAAACTTTTCAAAACTTGAATTTGTAGGGGCACATTAAAATAAAGAAATATATCGGTCTTTGTTTTAGGACACCATTGGATGCAGGCAGACGGCATGCATATGTAAGGTCCTGTATACAAAAACAGCTTTAAAATATTTGTACAAACTCCTCCAATGCATGTTCAAATCATTTTTTTCTTGACCACATAACGTGATACAAATTAGAATTGAAAAAATTCTATATTAGTGGTATCTAAATAATTGTCACACTTATCCATTATAAATACCATAATCCTTAATCTACAATTTACACTAAATTATGAATCCTTCACTGTCGCGCAGTACATCTCTGCGGGGTTTGGTTGTAAAATGTACTTTTATATAGTTTTTTTTGCCATAGCGCAGAAAATCACAATAGCAATCAAGATAAAGATACCTGTACGTACATGTATGGTAATAATAGATGGCCTCATAGCTATTAAAACTGAAAGAAAGAAAGAAAGAAAACACAGCCTAAAGCCTACCTGGCACATACATGTTATAATTATTCAATAAATTGATCTTAGCTGGATTTATGTAAAGTTTCAGTCAACGCCACTAGGGGCCACTACCGAAATACATGACAGTTTAGTATTCTCTGAGAAACCTGTATGGAATCACCAGCAGCTGGTGCACTTCGAGTGACTACCAATACATTGATTAATGAAAATGACGTCAGCGGATGAGCATTGCAACATTGTTTTGACAGGATATTTTACTGCATTGACATACAAAAACAAAAACACAAGTAAAAACAAAACAAACAAAAAAACATACAAATAAAAAACAAATAATACACAAAAAACAGAAACACATAGAAATAATAAAACAAAAGGACTGTGACAGTCCTGTGCTCAGCTGACATGTCCGTATACCCTTGCGAGTTTTTAAGATTTGCCCCCAAAACAAACAAAGAAATTCATAAAAAATCCAAACCTCAATGGAGCGTGTCCATGTGCACAAATCTGCTAGAGATCCACTCAAAGTACATTGCCAACAAGTTTAAAGTCAATCTCATATATGGTTTCGAAAAAGAAGTCAAAACTGTGAATTACCATTAGAATGCCCATTGACTCAAATAGTTATCGACAGGAAAGGTGCATTTGCCGGTAAGTACCCGAATTGAAAAAATAATCGTGAAAAAACAGGAATCCACAGCATTACCACCTAATGAACCCTTTTGATGTAACCTGACAGAAAACATGTAAGCCTAAAATGTCTGAAACGTGAATATTAAAACAGAATGAGGCCAAAAGATAAAATTAACTAACAAAACAGGCAAGTATAAAATCTGTAAAATTAATGCTGCCAAACTTTCTAACAATCTTTGGATATTAACAGCAAAATTTGTAGGGCATGTCAGAAAGAAAAGAAACTCCTCAGCTTTTAAGTCAGTAATATGTTATCAAAAATACAATTTTCCTTAACCATATATCAAGTACAATTAGGGAAGCTTGTAACTGCCTAAGCCGCTGTTTGCTACCGAAAGTCCGGGGGGGGGGGGGTTAACCTATCAGAAAACAAGATAATCTAAAATGTCTGAAAAGTGAATATTAAAACTTAACGTTGCTAAAAGAACAAATAAAGCAGGAAAACAAGAAGGTCTAAAATCTCTAAAATTATTGAAGACAAGCTTTCTAACCATCTCTGGATATTTACAACAAAATATGTAGAAACAGTTGATGAAAAATACATTTTTGAATCCTTTTGACTCAAGTTTATTGTACATAAATTTGGTCCTAGATGCAAAGTCCAGAAATAAAGAACAAATACGACCAAATCTTCAAAAATTGTGACAAAAATGTTGTAAATATCCAATAGGTTCTGAAATATTACTGTCCGGGAAAGGATGGTGACCTACTTCATAGTTAAACTCGTCTATTTTGTGATAGACTTTATTGCATGGCCTGTCATTAGTGACCCGAATATCAAAGTCCAGAAACACATCTTTGAAAGCATCTGAATCGTTACCTTCCAAAGGGATATCTTATGGGGGAAATTTTGAAGCAATTTTACTAAAATTTTGTACATTTAAACAAGCAATGTCATCAATATATCTTGCGTTGTTTGATATTTTGTAGCCATGTGAAAGTCCCTCTTCATCAATTTATCCATATTTAAATTCAAACCAGGTTAAATATAAATCTGCCAGTAACGGGTAGCAGTTGCTTCCCATTTGAATGCCTTTCATTTGTTTAAAAACAGATGGTCCGCATTGAACAACAGTATTATCCGTAAGAAATTTTATAGCATCTATCAAAGTTTCAACTGTGTAAGATTCAATGTTATTTTTTTAATATTTATTGTTCAACCACTATGCTTTCTTTGAATATGAATGAATATGTATGTGTGGTTAACATTATGTCCAAACATATAAACATTTTGCTTATTAACATCGAAAGAGAACATTTGACTTTATCTTTGGGTAGATTTGTGCACAGTGTAGAAAAATCTAAACATTTGAAATTTTTTGCTTTTGAATCTTTGATTTTAGACACACACTCGGAAGAATTGCCAATGCTCCAAGCATAATTTATTTCACAGTTTCTAGAAATTGCATTATAATATGTGCGGAAATTATTCCTAATTGCAGTAAAACAAAGTGTTACTTCCTTTGATAGTTATTTTGTTGTACATTTTGAAGTACTTGCTTTGAATCTAGATTTAAAAGGGTTTTGCTATTTTATTTGGGTATCCAGAACGAAAGTGGAATAGAGGAGTCCTCTTAAGAAATTTTGATATAAAAATTCATTGTATCTCATCTTTATGTATATCTGTCAAGTTATCAATGGATTGTTTGTGTCATTTACATACGTCATTTCTTTTTAGGTTTGAAAAACTGTTTATGCCAAGTTAATTTCTCAAAATATCCAAATAACATTTTTGTCTGATGATCCCAAAAATTTTGCCTGCCTTATCAATGTTGGTGACAACAGATCTTTCTTGTAGCTTTTGACTGCTTTAGAAACTTTATGCTGCTTTAAATTTACTATGTTGAAATTCTTAATGTGTGATTTGTAACGATTTATTCTATTTCTAAAGGTTCTTTTCAAGTTTGATAACCATTCTTCAAATTTCTGAAATTTAATCTTTTCTTTCTTTGCCCATTTCATTTTGTAGGAATTAAAATCCATTACACGTGTCCTAAAACACTGTCATCGTTAAACTTAGGACATACCCGAAGTTTTGTACCTTTTTTCATCAATTCCTTTAAAATTTAATATTATATTATTAATCCAAATTGCCTGTAAATACATGATTGTGGTACGTATCACCAAAATTGGAATATTTACTGTTAAACATACAGTCCTAATTTTGATTAGCTGCGATATCCTCAAGAGTAATTGAAGCAAAAACGTCCTGTAACCCGTGATACTTTGTCGAATATTCTTGCCATATTTATAAGAAATAATAGGTGGAGGGGGAACTCATATATTTTGCATTCCTTGGGAATCAAGTTACGAATAAATTTCAACTTGAAAAGGGACTGAATGTTCAGTGAATCAATAATTTTGTGTTTAAAAGAAATGCTGCAAAACGTATGATCCAATTTTTTCTTATCAGAATCTGGTTTCCGAATAGTAGTTGTGTAAGCAAATACAATTTCACAAAAAAAATGTGGAAATGTGTGTTCAGAATAAGTAAGACCAAAATATTCGTTGATTCTGGTTATATCTCAAAATGAGAGTACTTTAAGAGCTACATGTGATTGATCTATCATAAATGGAAAAGTTGATAAATTACGCTGCTGACCCCACTAGATTTCACAAAAGTGGTTGTGTTACATTAGACATTGGGTCAAGATTAATCATTTTCGAACTTCAACTTGGCCTGATAGAAAAATATACCCGGTAATAACGTTCAATATGAAAATCCCTATAGCTTGAAAACTTCTCTCAAGTTATCATGCGGACACCAAATTCACTAATGTGGCGCTGTGACCCTGGGAACTGTGTCGAGGTTACTCATTTTTAAACTTAACCTACCCCGGACACGAGACTATAATATTCTGCAATATAAAAGCCCCAACTCAAAAACTTCTCAAGTTATCGTGCGGATAGCATGCAGACATCAAATTCACTAATGTGGCATCACTAATGTGGCACCATGACCTTGGGAACTGAGTTAAGATCACCCATCTTAAAACTTAAGGTAGCCCTTGTAGAGGACTAAAGTAATGTGCAATATGAAAGCCATGGCTCAAAACTTCAAGTAATCATGCGGGAACAATCTCCTAACTCAAAAGCTTCTCAAGTTATCATGGGGACACCCAAATTGACTAATGTGGGTGTGTGGCCTTGGGAATTGGATCAAGGTCACCCATCCTTGAACTGACCTAGGTCAGACAGAGGACAATAAACCTGTGAAATATGACAGCTCTAGCTCAAAAACCTCTCCAGATATCATGCAGACACCAAATGCACTAATGTGGCCATCCTTGAACTGACCTAGGTCAGACAGAGGGCAACAAACCTGCGAAATATGACAGCTCTAGCTCAGAAACCTCTCAAGATATCATGCAGACACCAAATGCACTAATATGGCTCTTTAGCCTTGGGAATTGGGTCAAGGTCACCCATCTTATAACTTTAGGTAGCCCTCATAGAGGACTAAAATCCTGAGCAGTATGAAAGCTCTAGCTTAAAAATTTCTGAAGTTATGTGGAAACGACCCGGACAGACGCACAGACGGACGCCGTGTTGACGGATGGAACCTGCGATCACTATAGGGGACTCGCCTTTGGCGGTCCCTTAAAATGTAACTCGAGTGTGAATTTTTTAATACCCCTCCTAGATTCTTGTTTGAAGTGGATCTGGCTGACGGTTTCGGAATAGTCGAAAAAAATGAATTAACATTGCAATATATATCGTCTTACATAGTAATCATTAGAAATGTGTGCATTAGCCAAAAACTACACAAATTCAAAACAAAACCAAAAAAAAAAAAAAAAAAAAAAGCAGGACCCAAAAGCAACACCACATATTGAACAACTTTTTCAAACCTTTTACGAGGTACATTTACTGGATGTTTTAGAACAATCTGAGTAACAATCTTGGAAAGTGGAAAACAGCAAATCCACACAAAAATCCATGAAAAGGAAAAAAATCACAGCACCACCTTGTGAACAAATAAAGGATCAGGAGTCCCCAGAATAGTTCCAATGCAATTTTGAAGCAATTGGCCAAGCAATTTTAGATATTTAAAAAAAAAATACCAAAAAAAAAAAAAAAAAAAAAAAGGAATCAATGGAGCATGTACAGGTGAACAAACTTGGCAGAGAGCCAAACAACGTAGATACGGACCAAATTTGAAGAGGATTCGGTGAATGGTTTTGGAAAAGTTGAAAATGCAAATGTGAACGGACGACGACGACGACGACACGGACGGTTGACGGACGACTGACCATCCTAGTCAGCGAGTTGACCGACCAGTCCGTTGAGTAATAAATGCGGATCGTTTTGGTTCCCAGGTGTTCAACTTTTAGGCTAGTCGTTGTTGAAGAAAATCGATCCCAGCTACAGAATTCGAGAAATAGCCGAGGCAAGCGAGTTCTCCACCCACCAGTGCATTCCCAGAAATCGGCGTCCTTCCTGGTCTTCTTGTTGACTCAATTGCACAAAACAAAATGTTTGGATGGATAAACAGCATTATTTTGGTCAGGTTGCGACTCCTTGTTCACAGTGTTAACTAACTTTGTTTTTTAATTGGGGAAGATTGGGAGATGTCTCTTTAAACGTGCTTTGTGACATCTCTGTAGCGTGGACTGGAAAACCAAGCTGGGAGCCACCTGTGGTTTCAGCGCTGACGTCACGCTGGTCGCTATGCACTGGTTGCCTTGCCATACTGAAGAACTTCGATCTCATACCAAATTTAAGATCAAGGCTTTCCTTTCCTTTTCTTTTTCTTTTTATTAATATTGCACAGCGCTGTAATACAGTTTAATGTCTACTGTCATCACAGGCGCCGAGAGTTTTTGAGGAAGAGTGAAAGGGATTGCGAGTTTTCTGGATCTCATTTTTTGAGCTGAGAAAAGCAATGTCCTGTAGGCAATACGCAAAAAAGTGACAAACATCAATATAATGTCGAGTTTATGCTGTTTAGCAGACACCGTTCAATGCAAATTTAGGTTTTGTATTTTTGTTCTTCATACCTAGCTATTATAAAGCTATTTGAGGCCACTTCCAATGTTTAAAATTCCATAGCTCCCAGGGGCTTTGCCCTCCCCCCCCCCCCTCCCGCCCGGCCACCCAGCGGGGCCACTGCCCCAGGACCCGGTTAAGGCTTACTTACAATAAGGGGGCGAGATCCATGTTCCTCGCAAAAAGGCCTGGGCTGACGCTCCCCCCCCCCCCTTGTGTCCATACTGGAACCGCACCTGGAAAAGTGACACTGTTCCCGGGAAAGAAGGGCACGGAGACTACCGGACTGCAATTAGCGCAGGCTGCCTGGTCAGACCACGTGACTGTCACCTGCGCCTTGTCAGATTTGGTAAAATATATTTGTACCTAATTCATCTATCTACCTGAATCAAAGACCAGTCTGGCACACATATGGGTATGGTGCGAGAATTTTATATGAACTCTTTGCTGCCAGCTGCGAGTGAAGTTAAACTCTTTGAAATGACCCGAGCTATGAATTACAATAAGGGAGGGGGGATCCATGTTTCCTGTAAAAAAGGCCTTTTATTAAAGTACCGGCATGCCTGAAGTCACATAGAGTATAATAGTTTAGGTCAACAGTTTCCCTCGAGGTGCTGTGAGTGCATTGCGGACAAAATGCACAGAAGAAAGCTGTTACTCCAAAATGGGACACTGAAAGAGTGAATTAAAATGCAAGCAGTAGTCCTGGGAAGAGGCGCCACCTATGGGTACAGTGTAAGCAGTAGTCCTGGGAAGAGGCGCCACCTATGGGTACAGTGTAAGCAGTAGTCCTGGGAAGAGGCGCCACCTATGGGTACAGTGTAAGCAGTAGTCCTGGGAAGAGGCGCCACCTATGGGTACAGTGTAAGCAGTAGTCCTGGGAAGAGGCGCCACCTATGGGTACAGTGTAACTGTAAGCAGTAGTCCTGCGAAGAGACCTATGTCTACAGTATAAGACTTCCTCGCAGTATTTCAAACACGAGGTCCAACAATGAAAGTCAGGTGCATACGGGGTCAATAAAACTACAGTAACATAGCCAAGGGCTGCAGCCTCCCCAGCCCCCACCCACCACCCACCCACCCCCCAAAAAAGAGAAAAAAAATAAGATGAAAACGGGAGAGAGAGAGAGAGAGAGAGAGAGAGAGAGAGAGAGAGAGAGAGAGGCTCTCTCTCTCTCTCTCTGCATGCTAGAGGTACTACACTTCACAAATTTGTGTCCAGTTTTAGACCGCCTAGATTCAATATTACCGTGTCTGGGTATGAGCCCAGACATTTTGTTTTTCCAAGAATTATTACTTTCTTTCGTTTTTTTTTTTTACTACCAAATTTTTCCAGAGCCTTTCTCCGACAAAATTGTTCCGAAAACCACCAAACTGCCTATGGTCACTGACCTACCATTGAAATTCTGCATATCGTTTGGAATGGTCATGATGTGTAAAATTATGCAAAATAAGGGCAAGTAAACTTTAAATGCTCTATATCTTTTGCTGATAGACAAAAAAAATTCAATGTGCATGTATTGGTTTGTGACACCTGCCAAAATAATGGAAAGTAAATGAAAGTTGTAAAATTTTAAATTATGCTAATTGGGGGCATCGAAAAATTTAAAAGTTGAATATCACCAAGACTATTACAGTTAGAGATGCTCTTCCTACTTCAATTTCGAAGTTCGTGGGAAAGCCGCATCCAATGAAACATGAACCAAAGTTGTAGGATATTGATTTATGCAAATTAGGTGAATTTTAAAAATTTAACTGTTGAATAGCTTCACAACTATTATAGACAGAGGTGCCATTCCCACTACAATTTATGGATTTACTGCATAGTTGGACCCAATGAACCAAAGATAAGAATTTTAATTTGTGCAAATTAGGTGAATATGCAAATTTTGAAAGTTGAATAGCTTCAAAACTATTATAGACAGAGGTGTAATTTGACTGAAATTTATGAGTTTCTGACATAGCCACACCCAATGAACCATGAACCAAAGTTGTAGAATTTTAATTTATGCAAAAAGGACGAAAATTCAAAATTTAAATCTGGAATAGCTTCAACCTATCATAGAAGTGTCATTTCAACTTTACTGTACAGGTTTCCGACATAGATGCAAGCAATAAACTATGAACCAAAGTTGTAGGATTTTAACTCATGCAAATCTGGCGAAAACACAAAATCTAAATCTCGCATTATTTTAAAACTAATACATATAGAGAGAGGTACTATTTCAACTTCAATTAGCGGGTTTGTAACACATCCGCATTCAATGAGTCATGTAACAGAGTTGTAGGCTTTTTATTTGTGCAAATACACAAAATTAAGATTTTGAATAGCTTCAAAACTATTATAGAAAGTGGTGTCATTCAAACTTCGGTTTATAAGTTTGTTACATGGTCACATTCAATGAACCAAGAACCAACGTTAAAGCATTTTTATTTATGCAAACTAGGCTAATGCATAAAATTTAAAGTATGTTGAACAATGGCAGTGTAGCATTTCAAACTATTCTCATTTTGAAGGCACCTAGAAAGATTTGCTGTGAAGCAAATCTTCTTTTCTAGTTGGGTCTACTGTCCCACACAGATGATGCAAGGGACTGTCCACGTGGCATGCCAGGTACAACAGCCCTGTGTCACCAATAATGGAGGACAACTGTTCCTAAGCTTGATCACCATCGTGGTAGCACAGCAGTCGAGAGAGGACGAAGCCATAGGGGGCATGTGACGGGGTATCCCCTGTCAATGTCTGAAAAATTTGAAAAATGTGACCATTAATCATGCATTCTAGTGGATTCTGGAGTCAAAATCTGTAAGTTCTGACTCAATTATGACAAAATGAAAGAATAATCTGATTTGTTGAGAGACATTTTCAGAAATGCGTCGACATTGGCTTTTTTCTTTTCTTTTTTTCCCTTTTTTTTACGCCGAACACAGACAGGTTCAAACATACAACGTCATGAATCGCATACAAAAGTCGCAAAGTTGATTATTCCGCAGGTCTTGCTTGAAACTTTTCACTGCATCTATACAAAGTTGACTATATTGTCCTGCATAAGCAGTGTACAAAGTTTCAGGGTAGGCTTAAGTAGTGATAGTCCAGTTTATTTGTTTCAGATAGGTTAACTTGAAATAATCAACAAAGCAACAAAAGACATGTTGACAATGCTACCTGGACTTAAAATTGTGTTTTACAGGCATGCCTTCAAATGATTGATGTTCTTATAACGTTTATTAGTTTAACCCACGTGACTGTATTTACTGTGGGGATTTTTGTATGCATATCTCTACAGGTTAGAAAGGGAACTAAGACAAATAAAAACGGCAGGTAGCAAACCTCCTATGAAAAATCCCTGGCTACGCCACTGAAACCATTATTCATTGTTGTCAATTTCTAAAACCATGATAAATCCATTTCATAGAAAAAAGGTCCCATGATATATGGAAAATTAACATCCATGTTGAACACCAGCTTGTGGAAACCAACACCAACTAGTTGATGCTTGTGGCTACTTCCTGTATTATCTGTTGCGAACAGTCATGTATTGAATAATTGATTATTGATATAACTGTTAACAGGAACTCTCCCCTGTCTTGACATTCGAGGCAATGATTTTATCTTTCAGCTATACACATAGTTAGCAGCATATATCCCTGGTCTTAATTGCTTGTATCATTAGATTAATTATGATAAATGAACACATGGGAACACATCAAAGTCTGTACGCAACCCTGGCTGTCACCCCACACCCCCAGTAATTACCCAACCCTGGCTGTCACCCCACACCCCAGTAATTACCCAACCCTGGCTGTCACCCCACACCCCCAGTAATTACCCAACCCTGGCTGTCACCCCATATCCCACACCCCCAGTAAGAAAGCAGTCAAGTTTTACAGCACACTGAATCCCTTATGCTCGGCAACAAAATACACCTCAGGTGTCTGTGATATTCTGAGCCTACCACCACAGTAGTACGTCTTATTAAGACCCATAGTCCGGCAGAAGTTGGGTTTACCTGACATTACTGTCTATATTTTTTTATGCTTGATTTATGACTACTGGGTCACACAAAGTCAGAAAATGCCGGGTGACATCTTGTCACCCTTGAGCATTTTAAAATATTGATGATTATTCATTTAGCCCTCCCTCTACCCCCATATTTACTTTTTTTTTTCACCACACACTGACAAAAAATTTCAAAATAATCATTCGAATTAATAATCGGATGACCTGTTACCTCCCAATAGATAGCACAAAACAAAACAAAATGTGTTGCATACTGTGACCTTGAAGTGACCTTGACCTACACAAGACCTTCACCTGTTAATTATTCTATTACTTTGATCCTATTTTGTTTTTTCCCCTGTTTTTGTACGTGTATGTGGTATAGATATAAAACAATTGGTACATGTAGTATTGTCCTAGAAATTCTCTTTGACCTTGACCTTGGTCATGACCTTGATAGGCCTTCAGTCGTCAGAAACTGGTTTCCAGGCACTTATGAATTTTCGTAATATGGCAAATCATGTTTGATTTGTTTGCAGATGAAAAGGTACGGGCTGACAAATAAGTTTTGTTTTTCTTATTGGTAAGTAGTTGCATTAGCCGATATAGCAATCAGTAATGTAAACATGCAGCATATAGGTTTACAGTACTGTCAAAATATTATTTACCCTCCTCATATAAAGTGCCGGAGGGTATCCCTTGGGTCGTCTGTCAGTCCTTCCGTCTTGCCAACGTTACAACGATATCTAAAAAAATATTCACCATAGCTGTACCAAAGTTTTGTCACAGAAGTACCTGATGATGGACCAAGTTTCTACTGAAAACCAGCTTGCTCTGATTATTTTCAACCTTTTCACGAAACTTTTAATGTATTTATTTGAAGGCCGTATGAGTGGCGTCAACCATGAGGACGTTAACGCGATAACTAAAAAAAACTAAACTGCAGCTTTACCAATTTTTTATCAGGGATGTATGTTATGATGGACCAAGTTCCTACTTAAAACCAGCTTCCTCTAATGATTTTTAAACTTGTTTTGAAACTTTTGATGTACTTATTTAAAGGCTGTCTGAGTGGCGTCAACCCTGACACTGTTAACGCGATATCTAAAAAAATATTTACCACAGCTTTACTACAATTTTGTCGGAGATGCATCTTATGAAGGAAGGTTCCTATCCACAACCAGCTTCCTTTTTGTATTTTTATAAATTTTATTTATCATTATTTTATAATTTTTATGAAACTTTAAAGTATTTATCTTTAAGGCCATCTAAGTGGTGCACAAGGGGAGGACGTTGCCATAATATCTCAACAAAGATCCAACGCAGCTTCACCATTTTTTCAGAGATGCACATTATAGTGGACCACATTCCTGTTGAAAACCAGCTTCTTCTTATCCTTTTTAAACTTGTTATGAAACTTTTGAAGTATTCATTTGATGGGGGTCTGAGTGACGCACAGTACAGTGGTGAAGGGGGTCTGAGTGACGCACAGTACAGTGGTCATGGCGGTCTGAGGGACGCACAGTACAGTGGTGATGGGAGTCTGAGTGACGCACAGTACAGTGGTGATGGGGGTCTGAGGGACGCACAGTACAGTGGTGATGGGGGTCTGAGTGACGCACAGTACAGTGGTCATGGGGGTCTGAGTGACGCACAGTACAGTGGTCATGGCGGTCTGAGTGACGCACAGTACAGTGGTGTCACCAAAACTTGCCCCAAGTACACATCCAAAATTGCTCTTTCATTTCATAGACAACAATATGGTAACTGTATTTAAAGTATTCTACTGCGATATCTAAAAAAATGGAGAATTGAGGTAAAAAAAAGTTTGTGGGCGAGGAGGGTAATCCACTCTCTCAACGCTATTTTTAATGAGCTAATTATGGCTTGAATTTTTGCTTGCAAGTAGGCATGTAGCATAGTAACTGTAGAAATGAAAAAGACTGGTGTCAAATCTGAACTTTTCTGCAATTTAACTTTTTATATTTTTTAATAATTTTTCACAAAAGAAAAACGTTATTTTTAAATATTGATATGTATTTTGGATTTCAGAATTTATTGTGGGCACATCTTAGTCTCTACGAAAGTAATCTGTGACAATTCTAAAAGGGTTTTGTTAAATACGTAAAGTTGATCTCAAATAACACCCTTAGTTTTGCAGTCTATTTTGTGTTTTCTATTTTACTTAAAGGTAGAAAAGATAACTTTTTCAGTTTAAGTTTTGATGAAATCCGTTTGCGTCCTTCCGCTTGACCTTTTACATTTTCAACTTCTAAAAAATCGCTGCAGGGAATGTTTTGATTTCCAAAATGGATGTTCCGCAAGTGGTTCTCTACCAAGTTTGAGAAAGAGATGATGATGCAATATTTTCTTATTTTTTGATACGCATGCATTTTTACATTATTTAATTTAAAAAATGAAATTTCTACTAATAAAACTGCTAAGCCAATTGCTTTGATATTGAATACAGAATCACCTGAGGTAATGTAGCTCACAGTTTGAACATTATGTGGCGCTGCGTGTTTTCCTATTTTGTATGAATTTTGTGTACTAAGGGGTTATTTTTGTCTTTATCTCCAGAACGACTATAGAATTGTTCGAACTGTTATCATGATATAATCTGACTAAAGATGACGCAAGTTGGCGAAAATAATGAGGATATGTTAATTTTTGAGGAAGCTGTTGGACATCAGACTTTGGGACAATGTGTCGGTAGCACTACAATACGCAGTATGCATATTAATTTCCTGCCATAAAGCACGGGTTTGACACCTGGTCATCACGGGAGACGTGCGGGTCGCATTACTGTCACCGGCAGGCCATATGCTCATTTCTCACAAAATTAGGAATTTTTGAGAAATTTAAGTTCCTAAATGCCAAACTGGTATTCTTTTAGCACTTCCCGAGCCACATATAAGAAAAATTTCCATATGCCTTAAATAAATGTTCTGTATTTCTAAAATATTAGTAATATCCCGCTTGCCCCCACAGGTACATGACCCTGCCAGATGATGTGGGCATGCCAAGCGCAAAGTTGCGACAGTGGGACAGGGCTGAGTGGTTTTTTTTTTTTTTTTACTAAAGGCCACCTGACAAGCTATTAAGCTAGTCAGGATCGCGGCAGAGAATTGGAGTGCCACAGTATATTATTATTATAGGTACCGACCCGTATCTCGCCATATCTCACCAAGCGAGACCAGTCAATCAGCTATTCAGTTTGGGGCGGGAACTTAATATGCATATCTCCTATTGCGCAGGCATGTAGCAATACAGCGCATGTGTTGTAATACTGTCAAAATGGTTTTGTGGAATGCTTTCACTTTAAGACAGTTTTTTTCCTAGATTGGGGGGGGGGGGTACCATCTATGTGAAGATGATGATGATGATGATGATGATGATGATGATGATGATGATGATGATATTTTCTTTTTATTCCTCAGTCAGTTCTGTACCAAGTTTGCGAAAAAGAAAAAAGAGAATAATGTAATAATCTATTTATATTTCATAATTTTTAAGCGTTTTTGCCAAAAAACAAGGCCCTGAGATTTTTACTCCCTTGGCTTTATCGGCCGACGGTAATTTTATTGTTGTCATGTCTGTGCATGCGTGAATACGTCTATCCGCCCCCCTCCCGTTACTCCTGCCGACCCAATGACTCTTACAGTACAGATTGAGCTGCTGTCATGAAACCTGTACTGTAGATATATATTATTAGAAAATTGGGCGAGTTTGACATTCAGCGACCTTGACCAAGGTCACTAGGGGTCATGAGATCTGTTCACTTGTGGACAGAATAATTTGTAAGAAATTGAGCTACCAACAGGAAACATTTACTGTTGGAGCATTTCTGACATTCAGTGATATTGATTTATTATTAAGGTCACCAGGGGTCATCATCAGTTGCGATATTGTAAAAACTGTTGTACGGAATGCTTTGTTTTAAGGCACAGAGATGTTGCTCGGGCTAACATTCATCAGATATGTGAAGGGATGACCAAGCTAAACTGTGTATCTTTTGACAGTGAATGTTTAGTAGAGTTCAAACCTTTTTTCCTCCCGACTCCACGAGTCTTACATATTGGCTTTTATCTTGGTAAGTGTGGATCTTAGGCCCATGACTGCTACTGAACATTATTAGAAATTAAACATGATGTTGTTGATTTTGAACTTTAGTGACCTTGGAAGGCCAAACTGACACAGTGGCTTATATCGTTGTAATGGTAGATCCTCGACCCATGGCTGTTCCGGAACATTACTGGGAATTTTCCTAATTTTTTTGTGTGCGTGTTCTTAATTTTGATTTTGAATGACCTTCAGAGCTCACACTGACATATTAGCCTGTATCTTGATAATAATAAAACATTCAGTCAACTATTGACAAGTACCAGTACAGTTTATGTAAAGATTAGTCAAGTCTGCACTTGCAGAAGCATATTCCAGGCAGGAGAGCTCAGAATCATCATGATCTTCCTGTTTTATTGTACTTGTGTCTTTTTGTCCAGAATGATATATGTATTTTTGAAGTTGTAAATGACCATCTAGACTCTAATTTTGTAATATGTTTAGAGATTTTTTGACATTTTGAGATCTATCAGCTTGTGTAGTGTTGGCACATGTACAGTTTATTTGGGTTGACAATCAGCTTGTCCAGAGTTGGAACATGTATTCCTTGACCTTGGGGTCATGTGATGGTCAAGGTCACTTCAGGTACAGATAGTTAAATAGATCCCACATATCCAACACTGTAGTTTTGTGGTTTGTGTGGTACATGGTTGTCTATCACAAGCTTACATATTTTCTGTTTTTTTAGTTTTTTTTTACATTTTTTTTAATATAAGGGGGGGGGGGGGAGGGTAAACCAGGCAAAATATCAAAATGCTCAAGGGTGCCGGGATGTCATCGGCATTTATCGGAAGTATATATCAAGGTCTCTCAAAATCAGTCCAAAAAAAAAAAAAAAAATTAAACAAAAAAAACTATAGACAACAAATGAAGGTTCAGCCCAAATCTTGTATTTATGTGCTGGACTATGAGCCTATCAACACAGTGGTACGTCTTATTAAGATTGGGTCTACAAACACAGTAGAACGTCTTATTAAGATTGGGTCTACAAACACAGTGGAACATCTTATTAAGATTGGGTCTACAAACACAGTAGAGCGTCTTATTTAGACTGAGCCTACCAACGCAGTAGTACGTCTTTTTAAGACTGAGCCTACCAACACAGTAGCACCTCTTATCAAGACTGAGTCTACCAAGACAGTAGTACATCTTTTCAAGACTAAGCCTACCAACACAGTGGCACTTCTTATTAACACTGAGTTTACTAACACAGTATATCCTCTTATTAGGACTGAGCCTACCATCAAAGTGGTACCCCTTGTTAAGATTTAGCCTTCTTACACAGGGGAACATCTTATTAAGACAGAATCTACCAACACAGTTACTGTACGTCTTATTAAGATTGACCTACCAACACAGTAGCACCTCTTATTAAGACTGAGCTTACCAACACAATAATATGTTTTATCAGTTTGAACATATTTTATTTCATCACTGAGCAAGAATAACGATATTACAATAGAGATCATACAGCAGGGAAAGAGGGCTGTGCCCTAATAGATCATACAGCAGGGAAAGAGGGCTGTGCCCTAATAGATCATACAACAGGGAAAGAGGGCCGTGCCCTAATAGATCATACAACAGGGAAAGAGGGCTGTGCCCTAATAGGTCATACAACAGGGAAAGAGGGCTGTGCCCTATTCAAATTCCTCTTGGGAAGACAACACATAGCCAGGACACAACAGGACAAAACCAAAACACGTTTGAAGATAACTATCACAAGGCAAGGATACAAAGAAGGGATGACATTAAAAGTAAGATTGCTCTCTCATTTGCTGCCTTCATTTACATTTAAACATGAGCTCAAGCAGCAAAGGTTTTGTTCAGCCAATTTGTTCAGTATTTCTTATTAAGACTGCATTTACTGCCTGCAAATAGTGGTCTTAAAGTTGATGTGAATTTATCCCAGAAGTACTCTAGCACCATAAAAAGGTATGTCTTAAAAAGCTACAAGGTCTCTCACAACAGCCGACTTTGCAGTTTTTAACCACAATTTTTAAACCACACTTGTAGCAAGGCAAGTACAGTAGTCCCTCCTTTGGGAGACCACCTCCTTTGAGAGACCACAGTTGTCAGGTCTCTCTGTAGTACTTTTCATGTTATTTATACCTCCTTTGAGGGACCACCTGCTTTATGTGACCACCTTTTTGGTGGCACTAGGGGCGGTCTCTCAAAGGAGGGACTACTGTATTTACATGGCACACTGCATGCTTTTCACTTTAATTCACATACATATCAGATTGACTCTCTTCCTTCTTAAAGTAACATATACATCCATCCATCCATCCATCCATCCACCCATCCATCCATCCACCCACCCACCCACCCACCCATCCACCCACCCACCCACCCATCCACCCACCCACCCATCCACCCACCCACCCACCCATCCATCCATCCATCCATCCACCCACCCACCCATCCATCCATCCATCCATCCATCCATCTAACAAACACAACAGATATGCCAATATGGCAAATATGCTAATACGCTAGTCCCTCCTTTGAAAGACCACTCCTTTGGGAGGCCACCTCCTTTGAGAGACTACAGTTGTCAGGTCTTTCTGTGGTACTTTTCATGTTATTTATACCTCCTTTGAGGGACCACCTGCTTTATGTGACCACCTTTTGGTTGGCACAACGGGCGGTCTCTCAAAGGAGGGACTACTGCACGCCTCCCCAACCCGGACCAGAAAAAGCTACTCCTCTTTAGGACATGAACAAGGCTTCCAACAGCATTTTGCTAGGACTAGCCAATCTTGTCTGTTTAATTAGTATATGCAAACACCAGGTGGCACCACAAGGTCAGTCTACATGTCTACCCTGAGTTTGTCTTGAAACCATGAAGAGTCTGTACTATAGAATGTCAATAAAATACTCACTAACTTAATACTTACTTACTATTAATTGGGGACTGCAGTCATGATGACAATGAACATACCCTTGGAAAACACAAATTTTGTAATAAAAACGTAATTTATATTTTAGGTATGGCTAGCAGTAACTTGGATGGAATTAATCTAGCGATATCATTATAAAGACCTGCTTTGTCTTGAGGGTGGGGAATGTAGACCCCGTCCACATGATACTTTGAGATTCAACACATTTTAGTCTTACAAAGAATAGACCTTTTCATGATATACACAATCCATGAGACACAAAAGTCAATGTTGAATATGGGCTGTATATCATCGATACATGCAGTATACTTTGTACATTGTACATCAAGCAATACATATTAATAACATGAGGCACATACATATATACAATGCACATAACCAGCCCATGTCAAGTACAGCGGTTTTACCTTTACAAAAGAGTACATCAAAAATATCAATGTGTGCTCAAGTGCCCTTTGCCTTCCCACAACTTTATATATCCTGCATGGGCTCCGGAATCCTACAGGTCAATACGGCCAGCTCTTATCCCTTGATTGACACAGGTCAATACGGCCAGCTCTTATCCCTTTATTGACAATCCTATAGGTCAACACGGCCAGCTCTTATCCCTTGATTGACACAGGTCAATACGGCCAGCTCTTATCCCTTAATTGACAATCCTATAGGTCAATACGGCCAGCTCTTATCCCTTGATTGACACACTGTCAATCAAGGGATAAGAGCTGGCTGTATTGACACACTGTCAATCAAGGGATAAGAGCTGGCCGTATTGACCTGTAGGATTCCTCAGCCCATGCAGGACCAATCCTATTAGATTTGTACCTTTCCTTGAGAGTTTTGATCCCCAGGCTCTGTGGCAATATTCCCATCTACTATTTTTACTAGAATAAATGTTGACACTGGAAATCTCGTATAATAAGTAATTGCAGGTACAGTAAAACCTCCCTAACCGAACACTTCCATATACTGAACACCTCCATATACTGAACACCATTTCTTGGTCCCAAATATATACTTCCAATGTAAGCAAACCTCCCTATACTGAACACCTCACTACACCGAACACTTTTTTCCGGTCCCACGGGTGTTTGGTATAGGGAGGTTTTACTGTATTTAATGGTAATAATGAAGGACCATATCAATAGAATGCAAAAGCCAGTCCACCAGGTTGGTGTCTGTACTGTATGACCGCGGTCATACATGTATATTATGCACCAACACCGTTTTACCCAATCATGGTGTGTAACCATGGTTACGTGTTCATGTTGGTGAGCCAGGATGATGTAGTACCTTAACCCTTAAAGTGCTAATCACTGCTATAGTCGTTTTCTCATTACCATTAAACATGTAATGGTTAAAAGAGTTAAATTCCTCATGAAGATACCTTTCATTCAAATACCAGCAAGCCTTGTCTGAAGCAAAAAGTAGTCTTAGTCAACAGCTTTCCTCGGGACACTTTGCGCGCATTGCCCGCAAAGTGTCCCGAGGAAAGCTGTTGACTTAATCTTGAATCAGCACTTTAAGGGTTAAGATGATCTTTGGGAAGGAGTCTTTATATTTTCTGTTTTCCAATTTCCTATGAAACACTGTCTACACTTTTCTCTCTCAAAAATACGCAATTTTAAAGCATTTTTGGCAATACAATAATCTGAATTTAATATGGCATAGACTAGAAATTATGTTGTTTTTGCTTAATATATTTTGACATTCTGTAACGAATTACAATTTTTAAGCTGACTTATATGTTTGATACCGTCCCTTTGACAACTTATGCAGCCATACTGGACGATCCTTGGCAGAAACGCAGTTGCTTAATGGTGCAATTATAAGTCTTATGTCTGCTTGGGTTCCCTAAGGTTCAATTAGACCAAGGAGCAACCCTTCCCCCATTAAACTGGCCAAAATCAGCCAGAGATATTGTTGTCTGCTTCTAAGATTTATTAATTGAAGTGTTAATGGAATTTACAGAATCAAAATTGTAGACAAACACCATCAGAATAAACATCCCCCAGGTCAACATCTTTCCCAGGGGTGGACAGGTAGGTGGCGCCACTTCAACTGCCAAGTGTAGGACACGCCTGCTACTCTGACCATAAACTGTGTGCTTTACGTGGAGTCAGCTCCACGCGCCACACCTTCACGAGGCCATTTTCCTTTCACGTCTTGAAAAAAAGAGTGCACATAAAACATGTACAAGTTTCAGCCATTCATACTTCCATGTCATTACGAAGCAATCAACACAAGGCATCAGACAAACGCTGGGATACACAGCGTACTGGGTTTCATGTTGTTGTTCATTTGTTCAAATTATCAACCTCGTCGCATGTACAATCAACATGATCGTTCTACAGTAGTCGCTCCTTTGTAAGACCACTCCTTTGGGAGACCACCTCCTTTGAGAGACCACAATTGTCAGGTCTCTCTGTAGTACTATTCATGTTATTTATACCTGCTTTGAGGGACCACCTGCTTTATGTGACCGCCTTTTTGGTGGCACTAGGGGCGGTCTCTCAAGGAGGGACTACTTTATAAGCAAATAGGTCAAAGAAAAATTTACAGATATACATTAAGTTCATTGGAAGGTATAAGCAAACATGATAAAAACACACGTATAAATAGACACATATATTTATATGCATGTATCTATATAAATATATATATATATATATACATATATATATATATATATATACATAATATATATATAGTGAAACCTGTCTTGAAAGACAACCTCTAGGGATTACCAAATTGTGGTCTTTCAAGACAGGTGGTCTCTCATAGGAAGTACAAATAGCAAGAAAAGTACTAAGTAAAGTATGTTGAAAAGGTCGTCTTCCAAGGCAGGTGGTCTCTCATTGGAGTAGTCTCTCAAGACAGGGACCACTGTACTCATGGACCAAATTTGAAGCACATTTGAGGGACTTAAACTATTTTTTTCCAAAAGGAAGCCCTTGGCATTTTTACTCAGCCTGAAACTGGACAAGACCACAAAGTGTGGTACCGGCAGTGCTGGAGTTTTGACAGCTATAGATAGTAATGTATACATGCACTCTGACATTTGCACAATGGCGCCTTGTTTCTGTCTTGTACCACATACAAATAACCGATCACGTCACAGTGAAACCTTGTTTCTATAACAGCTACATATATGACATATGCACCGAGTGATACAAGCTTTAAGGGACATAAAATAAAGAGAGAATCTTACATGGCTCACAGTGAGTCACTATTTTTCTCGTATGAAGGATTGCTGTTGGTGTGGAAAATCAGGAGTGAGTGGAGGTCACCAGCGATTTGCCACACAAACAACAATCCAGAGTGAGAGAAAATAAGTAACTCAATATCAGCCACGTAAGATTTGGTCTATTCTATGTTTATTCGGATATTCATCGCACAAATGTGTGCTCTAGGTCTCCTCTCAATGTGAGTCTGGTGTGCTGGTCTCCTCTCAATGTGGGTCTGGTGTGCTGGTCTCCTCTCAATGTGGGTCTGGTGTGCTGGTCTCCTCTCAATGTGGGTCTGGTGTGCTAGTCTCCTCTCAATGTGGGTCTGGTGTGCTGGTCTCCTCTCAATGTGGGTCTGGTGTGCTGAGTTTGTTTTCATTTGTCGTAGTTATTCCATGTCACATGTGACAAATAACATCCTTTCACACTCATTTAATTTTGTCTAAATTAACACACTACATCAATTATGCAAGTGCGTCACAATTTAACTGTAACAATGTTTAGGTCATGTGACCTACAGTGAGTTACTACTTTTGAATTTCACTCTAGAAAATGATATATATACACCCTCAATGACAGATTAAAATTCCTCTGTACTTCGGCTCCTGGTCTCCCTATTGTTACAGTAAAGGCTATACCACTCAATGGATAACTCCTAACAACAAAAATTTTTAATTTCTATTGTCTTTTTTTCGAAATGTGACATTACCCAGGAGAGGGCAGATGCAGATTTCACTGGCCATCAAATGGTAGCCGAACCCCCACTCTTTTCATGAAACTCCATGAAAAATATACTTTAGATGCTATTGGGAATATAAAATTACCCAATTATCCATGCAAGGAACATGCAGAACACAATTAATGGATCAGAGCTGTCTATTATCTCCACTCGTGGGCAAACTATTCTCCCCCCCCCCCCTCCATTTTCTCTTCCAAAATGTGGAAAAATTCACGTGCTCTGGAATATACCTCTGGCCACTTTCATGGAGGGCCGGCCTAAGTACAAGAGTACTGCACTTTGTCAATCTGCATGTCTGATGTAATAGCACATTTCTAAGAACGTTGTTTATGGAAACGTGGTGGTTTCTGGCCAATGGTTTTCAATTCCTGATGAGCCCAGTCTAGTGGTGAAATGCCTCAAACCTTCACTCCACTTATCGGAAAAGTATTTTTCGGTTTGGCTCCCAAGCTGTCAGGCACTGGCCTGGTATTTACATCACTAACAGGAGAAACAACCTGATCAATTTCAAATCATCAACGATTCTCATCAGTGGCAATACCAGAAACTTCAGCTTGTATAAAACAGGGGGGTAAAGTCGATGACTGACGTTAAGAACTACTGAAAATAGTACCGTGAGGGAGGCCATATACAGGAAGATGGCACTCCCATACTGGCTGAGAGAAAAATTTATATCTTAATGGCATCAAACAAATACTGAAAAAAAACCCCAAAGCATTCTTTTGTGTTTCAGAGGTCAACTTATGGAGGGGTTAACTAAAAGAATGAGAATAATAAAGTGCATATATGTGACACATTTTGCAGGGTACTGATGGGATCACTTTTAAAGGTTTCACTGTATAATTTACAAGGCTTCACTGTATAATTGATAAGGTTTCACTGTATAATTTACAAGGTTTCACTGTATAATTTACATGGTTTCACTGTATAATTTACAAGGTGTTACTGTATAATTTACAAGGTTTCACTACATAATTTTTCTTTTAGACACCTATTCTGTGAAAGGTGTGATAAAACATGGAAGTACAAACATTGTGTTTCAGCCCAATAGCAGGACTTCAAGCAGATGGAACTTGTTCAGGTCATTTTATGGCTGGTCAGACTGAGGGCGCCAATGGCCCAAGCTACCAGGACACTGTACGAAGTACAGCTGGTCAGGAATTCTCTTTATTGAACATAGGAGTTTGGAACTTTTCAGTTCAATAGTCTGCAGTGAGTCAATGCAATTATGCACTTGTTTATCTTACCTCTTCCCTGACATGTCTTCAACGTACATGTTCAAAACAGCTACGTTATTGTTGTAGCAGTTCTGCAGGTAGATTGAACATATTAAGCCACAACAATATAACTTGATTTTTTTAAATGTTACCTTCATCTTAGAAAATAGAAGACTTCAATACAGTTTAACATGTATTCATAAAAATTTGGAAAATATAAAGACCATATAATATATAACATGTATTACATAAAATTTTAGAAAATACACAAGACTATATAATGTTTCATATATACCATAGCCATAAAATTTTTACATGAGCTATTTTAAGAACATGCAAATAAACACCGATTAAACATGATAGCACATAAATGTTTTATGTCACATGACTTGGGTGAAATGTCTTTGTAGCCATGATGCTTTACGTTGATATAAGATCCCTGTCACATTTTCCACTTGTGCATATATATATATATATATCAACCACTTTTCTATCTCTTAGAACTCTTTCTGCGCCAACTGCCACTAAAGACGAACTACAGTAAAAACCTCCCTAACCGAACACCTCCGTATACTGAACACCTCTCTATACTGAACACCATTTCTCGGTCCCAAGTATATACTTCCAATGTAAGCAAACCTCCCTATACTGAACACCTCACTACACCGAACACTTTTTTCCGGTCCCAAGGGTGTTCGGTAAAGGGAGGTTTTACTGTACTTGAAATGAGCTGCTTTGAATTATAATAAGGGTGCCAGATTAATGTCCTGTTTAAAAAGACCTTTTGTTCAAGTTGCAGCACACCTGCAATTACATAGAATATTATAGTCCAGGTCAACAGCTTTCATTCAAGTAGCAGGATGCTTGTAGTTAAATAGAATATAATAGTCCAGGTCAACAGCTTTCATTCAAGTAGCAGGATGCTTGTAGTTACATAGAATATAATAGTCCAGGTCAACAGCTTTGCTTGGTGCACTTTGGGTGCAGTGCAGCAAGGAAACCTGTTGACCCAGTTTAACCCTTTCCCCTTGAATTGACACTTGAGTCAACAGCTTTCCTTGGCATGAGTTGGGCACTAAGTGCCCAACTCATGCCAAGGAAAGCTGTTGACCTGGAGCATGTGATCTTGGTAGGGCTCATCTACAATTCTCAGTCAAAACTGTTTTTCATTAACTGTTGAAATTAGTTGAAAACACTGAACCAGATGACATTTGACCACCAACCGGTTTTGGCCGGTTTAAGGGGGGAAAGGGTTAAAATATGGCACTGAGTGAGTGAAACATTAAGATTACTGTCATATCAGATGAGGCCTTGTCTCATCAAATAATAAGTAGTCTGCATGGAATTTCATCATAAAACTCAATTTGTACATCAATGCTGCCAACTAGTAGAGGCCTCTCAGCAGTGTTAATGACAGCATGATACTTATAGTTCACATTTCTGTGACCCTCATAGTCCAACATGATTCAACCAGAGTTTCATTTAACTTGTGTTGCTTCCTAATGTGCTAATTAAAATAAAGCATGCTGTTTTTCAAATCTCACTTGTGAAGTGCTTTTTAACCACAAAATTTAGTCTCGTTAGCCTTGATTTTGTGCCAATGACATGATTTTACCTTTTCTCTGGGACAGCTGCCATATGAAAACGTGATGTTACATCAAATGCTTGAAACCTTTTTAAAACAGCCGAGACACTCTGTAATTTTACTAAACTTTAAAAGATATGGCTGCATCCTTGACTCTGCCAACATCATGGCCTTCCTCCAAAGACATTTGTAGTTCTTAGTTTAAATTTGCCGTCACAATGTGGCGCGCTAGCATACCATCACCATGCAATACCACAGACAACAACAAACAGATTTCCACGCAAGTTCACTTCAGCATTTTAACCATTTGACAATTTGTCATGTTTTTATATGGCCCCGTTGATCATTTGTCTGTCAATGTTATATCGTATCCCAAGACCAGCGCAACAAGCCAAATATTACAGATTTCAACCCTTAAAGTGCCAAATTTTGGACTGAGTCAATGGCTTTTCTCACTAGTGCACCGAGAAAAGCTGTTGACCTGGGATATTCTCTCTGGAACTATAGGCATACTGGTACTTGAAAGAAAGGTCTTTTTACATGGAATACAAATCTGGGATCCTCGTAATAATTCAGACTGGTCTGACTTAACTAGATTGACTTAAGTTGTAATTGGCACTGAAAGAGTTTAAAGCTGTTCTGGGGAGTGAGAGTGCCATGTCCCCTGTATGTTATTGTACAATGGATACAGGTATTTTATCTCTATTTAAGAATGCTGTATAACAATAAACAATTATTGCCTTCTCAGGAGGGGAACAGCCAGAATTGTCACCCCAAAGGAAGTTGTCTTCCTGAGGGCTTAACCTCCCATGGGGTGACAATCTGGCTGTTTCCCTGCTGAGAAGGCAATAATCCTTTTATTATACAGAAAATCATAAAAAATAATACAAAAACATAGCTTTATAGTATTCACCAGCAGGACCAAATGTTTTCGTTGCTTCCATTCTTGCTGTCACACTCACACCCCAGCCTTCCTTTTTTGCTTGTTTCATGAGCCAACCTGGGTCACGTCATAGCCTGATTCCCGAACAAGCCACCAGGCATGACGACATTAAAGCGCCCTCTGTCAGAATGGAGAGGGTGACAATAGTGATGTCTCCCTGCACCAAACATGGGACATTACTATTGTCACATTCAACTGAAGATTCACGTGGATCTCCAGAGACAGTCATAGTTGTCTAAGCCTTAACAGCCAATCAGAATCCTTTATTTCTATCTGAGGTATATTAATATTTTTTTTTCTTTTTCCAAGTACATACGTACAGAAAATGTGACTCTGTATAATTACGGAAACTTGATTTCATAACTTCACACACAACAACAGAAACCAACAGTTTTGTTTGCATTTCCATATGGCACTTGCTGAGGTCAGAAGAATATTAGTGTCAAAATGTTCATACACTGTAGATATAATCCATCTACCTGAACATTAGATGTTCACAAATACATTTTGGTATCAAAATAAATAATGAACACAACATGGGTTTTGTAAATAAAAAGTCCCTTGGTGTTTGTATGTCAACTACATCGTAATACTCTAATCTGTCAAGTACCGACTGACACCCAGTGCCTGTGGGATCCTCTGCTGTACACACTTGTCTACTCATTGTCTTCACCCTGCACTTGGTTGCCTCATGGTCCCTAGGTGTCGTGGTATGCCGCTGCTGCTTGTAAACCTGTACCAGGTGGCAGCTGGGCCAGCCTTCCTGCCAGCACCACAGCACATCAACTGTTTCTTGGCTTAACATGGGCTACAGAGGCGTAACTTGGCAGTTCCTAAAACACGTAAGCAATAAACATGTACCTTGTGCCAGACATAAACTTTCTACTTTCAACAGTTGGATTTGATTTATACAAAAAAAAAGAAAAAATGTAGATAAAGCCTCTCTTTCCTAAATGATGTCTTGAACATGCAGATTACTTTGTTATGGGTATCTGTGTTTACCTGCTACAAGGGATAATGACGGCCACAGTATAGACAATGATGTGTTGAACATGCAGATTACTTTGTTATGTGTATCTGTGTTTACCTGCTACAAGGGATAATGACAGCCACAGTATAGACAGTGATGTGTTGAACATGCACATAACTTTGTTATGGGAATCTGTGTTTACCTGCTACAAGGGATAATGACGGCCACAGTATAGACAGTGATGTGTTGAACATGCAGATTACTTTGTTATGGGAATCTGTGTTTACCTGCTACAAGGGATAATGACAGCCACAGTATAGACAGTGATGTGTTGAACATGCAGATTACTTTGTTATGGGTATCTGTGTTTACCTGCTACAAGGGATAATGACGGCCACAGTATAGACAATCATTATTGGCATCATACCTTTATTCACATGATATGCCTATAAACATAGGCTGGTTCACTTTACATCCACAAAAAAAGGAAAAAGAACAAGAGGGCTGTGTGAACAGCCCATGCTCAGCTGATCTTGACATTCATCACACTTGCAGATCTATGAACTTGGGAAAGGATCAAGGTCACCCATGTTCTGAGTAAGTCTGACCATTATAAAAGAACACTAACATGTGCAACATCAAGGTTCAAGTAGTTCTCAAGTTATAATGAAGAGTAAAATTTATGTATGTTACACTGTGACCCCAGAAATGAGGTCAAAGTCATTCATGTACTGTCTGAGCATGACCTTCATACAAAAACATTAACATGTGCAGCATCACAGTACTAACTCAAAACAGATCTCAAGTTACCAAGTAAACAGTAAATTTTGTGTCAGTTGTCCTGTGAATTAGCACTAGAATGCCCATTGACTTACATAGTAATCAATAGGAAAGCTGCATTGATCGATAAGTACCCGAGTTGAAAATACTTAAAAATCAGGAATCTAAAGCAGTGTCACCTAGTAAACAACTTTGTTTGACCCTTCCACAAGAACATATCCATCACATTTCACTCTAAACTGAGTGACAGTAATTCTGAGAACAAGTGAAAAATAACAAAACCATATAAAAAATTCATAAAAAAAAAAAAAATTAGAAAAAATTGCAGTGCCACCTGGTGAACAAATTGGGAACTATATGTCCCTGGGAGTGTCTATGAACGATATCAAAACAATTGGGTGAGCAGTTTCAGAGGTGAAGAGTTTTTAAGGTTTGCCCCCCAAAAACGAAAAAAATTCATAAAAATTCCAAAAATCAATAGAGCGTGACCACTTGAACAAACTTGGTAGAAATCCACCCAAGGCACATCCCCATCAAGTTTGAAGTAAATCTCACCAAAATTATTTATGTTATAACCATTACAAGAAATTCCCATGTTAAAACTTTCCTATTAAAACTTCTGTAAAGATTTTTGAAAAAAAAATCATAAAAAAAAAAAAAATTCATTGGAACATGACCATTGGAACAAACTTGGTAGACACCCACCCAAGGTACATCCCCACCAAGTTTGAAGTTAATCTGGATGACGGGTTTTGGAGAAGAAGTCGAAAATGTGAATTAGCATTAGAATGCTAATTGACTTCCATAGTAATCAATAGGAAAGCTGCATTGACAGGTAAGTACCCAAATTGAAAAAATCGTTAAAAATCAGGAATCTGCAGCATTCCCACATAGTGAACAACTTTGTTTGACCCTTCTACAAGGAACATATCCACCATGTTTCAGCTTAAGCTGAGTAATGGTTCTGGAGAAGAAGTCGAAAATAGCTAGAACATACAAAAATTCATAAAAAATTAGTAAAAAAATTGCAGCACCACCTGGTGAACAAATTAAGAACACGGAGTCCCTAGGTGTCTTTCCGCGTGATATCAGAGTGATTGAGTAAGCGCTTTTGGAGAAAAAGATTTTTTAAGATTTGTCCAAAAAAAGAACAAAAAAAATCATTAAAAATCCAAAAATCACTGGAGCATGACCATTTGAACAAACCTGGTAGACACCCACCCAAGGTACATCCCCACCAAGTTTGAAGTTAATCTGGATGACGGGTTTTGGAGAAGAAGTCGAAAATGTGAATTAGCATTAGAATGCTAATTGACCTCCACAGTAATCAATAGGAAAGCTGCATTGACCGATAAGTACCCAAATTGAAAAAATCGTTAAAAATCAGGCATCAGCAGCATTCCCACATAGTGAACAACTTTGTTTGACCCTTCTACAAGGACCATATCCACCACGTTTCAGCTTAATCTGAGCGACGGTTCTGGAGAAGAAGTCGAAAATAGCTATAACACACAAAAATTCATAAAAAAATAGAAAAAAATTGCAGCACCACCTGGTGAACAAATTAAGAACTAAGTGTCCCAGGGAGTGTTTCTGTGGGATATCAAAGTAATTGGGTGAGCGGTTTCAGAGAAGAAGATTTTTTAAGATTTGCCCAAAAAAGAACTAAAAAATCATTAAAAATCCAAAAATCAATGGACCATGACCATTTGAATAAACTTGGTAGACACCTACCCAAGGCACATCCCCACCAAGTTTGAAGTGGATCTGGCTGACGGTTTTGGAGAAGAAGTTGAAAATGTAAATTGTTGACGGACGACGGACGGACAGACGACGGACGGACGACGGACGGAGGAACATAAGATAAGCTCAGCTGACTGACAAGTCAGCTGAGCTTAAAATAGTCTCAGTCACTTCAAATACCTTTAAGAATATGGTGATAATTTAAAAGTCTAATGAATATGTTAATTAATTCGTGAGCAAAAGTTCAATCAACATTATGCATTCCAGTTTGCAAAATAATGAATTTCACTGTCCTTGAGATGGCACTTTTCTATGTACAGTGGTACCTGTCTTGAGAGACCCCTCCAATGAGAGACCGCATATCTTTTTAAGACCACTCTCTCAGAACACTGTGCTATCTGTTCCATGTTATTATACCTCTAATGAAAGACCACCTGTTTTGAGAGACCACATTTTTACCTGCCCTGGAGGTGGTCTCTCAAAACAGGGACCACTGTATACAATTTGATACAATGACACAATATAATGTTACATGAAATTTAGACTTTGGTGAACAAGTATCACAAAATTGTTGCTGCTTTTTTAATCCCTCATTCCATACTTCAGGTACTTCATTGGCTTTGAGTCTTGGGCCAACTTTCTTGCTTCAAGTGAGGTATGAGTTGTCATGTAACTGAAAACCACGGACTGTAGACTTGACGCTAAAGCACCTGATACACCTATTTCCCTTACAAAGTCTGATTGCCAACTTCTATTCCAATTTAACAATAACACCCAGCACTCAACATTTCCTTTATTCTTTTTTTTTTTTTTTTTTCAATTTGATGACATAAACAAATTCCCGATTGCAGCAAACCTCTTCCACTTTCTTTCCACATGGTGTTGACAGGTACATGTAGTTACATGTCTGTGACCCATTGCCCAGTTCTTGGTACTCACCCTATCGGGGCTGTACTGTAGGAACACTGGAGGGTAGGCCTTACCCTATCGGGGCTGTATTGTACCTGCGTCACAGGCTAGGCCTGGTCATTACTCACCCTATATGGGCTGTACTGTAGCTGCACAAGAGGGTAGGCTTGGTCATTACTCACCTTATCCGGGCTGTACTGTAGCTGCACAGGAGGGTAGGCTTGGTCATTACTCACCTTTAGGGGCTGTACTGTAGCTCCACAGGAGGGTAGGCTTGGTCATTACTCACCTTATCGGGGCTGTTCTGTAGCTGCACAGGAGGGTAGGCTTGGTCATTACTCACCTTATCCGGCCTGTACTGTAGCTGCACAGGAGGGTAGGCTTGGTCATTACTCACCTTTCGGGGCTGTACTGTAGCTCCACAGGAGGGTAGGCTTGGTCATTACTCACCTTATAGGGGCTGTTCTGTAGCTGCAATGGAGGGTAGGCTTAGTCATTACTCACCTTATCGGGGCTGTACTGTAGCTGCACAGGAGGGTAGGCTTGGTCATTACTCACCCTATCGGGGCTGTACTGTAGCTGCACAGGAGGGTAGGCTTGGTCATTACTCACCTTATCGGGGCTGTACTGTAGCTGCACAGGAGGGTAGGCTTGGTCATTACTCACCTTATCGGGGCTGTACTGTAGCTGCACTGGAGGGTAGGTCTGGTCATTACTCACCTTATCCGGGCTGTACTGTAGCTGCACTGGAGGGTAGGCCTGGTCATTACTCACCTTATCGGGGCTGTACTGTAGCTGCACTGGAGGGTAGGTCTGGTCATTACTCACCTTATCGGGGCTGTACTGTAGCTGCACTGGAGGGTAGGTCTGGTCATTACTCACCTTATCGGGGCTGTACTGTAGCTGCATTGGAGGATAGGCCTGGTCATTACTCACCTTATCGGGGCTGTACTGTAGCTGCACTGGAGGGTAGGTCTGGTCATTACTCACCTTATCGGGGCTGTACTGTAGCTGCACTGGAGGGTAGGCCTGGTCATTACTCACCTTATCGGGGCTGTACTGTAGCTGCACAGGAGGGTAGGCTTGGTCATTACTCACCTTATCCGGGCTGTACTGTAGCTGCACTGGAGGGTAAGCCTGGTCATTACTCACCTTATCGGGGCTGTACTGTAGCTGCACTGGAGGGTAGGTCTGGTCATTACTCACCTTATCGGGGCTGTACTGTAGCTGCACTGGAGGGTAGGCCTGGTGATTACTCACCTTATCGGGGCTGTACTGTAGCTGCACAGGAGGGTAGGTCTGGTGATTACTCACCTTATCGGGGCTGTACTGTAGCTGCACTGGAGGGTAGGTCTGGTGATTACTCACCTTATTGGGGCTGTACTGTAGCTGCACTGGAGGGTAGGCCTGGTGATTACTCACCTTATCGGGGCTGTACTGTAGCTGCACTGGAGGGTAGGTCTGGTCATTACTCACCTTATCGGGGCTGTACTGTAGCTGCACAGGAGGGTAGGCCTGGTGATTACTCACCTTATCGGGGCTGTACTGTAGCTGCACAGGTGGGTAGGTCTGGTCATTTATGGCATCTTGGTATGTAGGGGGTAGTCCAGCATTACTTGGTGCAGATGGGGCTGGGTTAGTGCTGGCTCCGCTCTGCTCCTGGTGGCAGGCTTCAGTACTAAGGGCCACAGGCTGCAAGGGGACGTCTGTGGCAGTGGCGCAGAGCGGCTCCTGACATGTCACTGCCGTCCGATCTGCACAAATAAAGCAATAATGCTACTCTGTTCTGCCAAAAATTTGAAGGCAGCGCTTGGCAAAACAAAGTCAGGTGAATCCAGACATCCAGAGTTAAAAGTGTTGTGACAAAAATAAATGACAAACAAAACCTGACATGTTGTATTTAACCCTAGTCCTCCTTTGTGGGCTGTGTTCTCCTGATCATAGTCATAATGGAGCTATAGTGTGTTCATAATGTTTCAGATTCATAAATATCATGAAAACAATGTTCTTCTCTCTTCTTTTGCTGTAAACTCAGCTGACTGACAAGTCAGCGGAACCAAAAGTGACAGGCCCCCCATATCTCTTTTTATCTTTGGTGTAAGTGATAAAATTTGGGTTATAATTGGTTAGGCCTATAAGTTTTGGAAAAAAATAAAGTCTGTAGTCAATGAAGAATATTTCAAAGTTTGAGAGGACCGGTTTAAACCACCAGTTGCCTTTCATGGGTGACTGCCTGTCTCAGGTCAGGACTGAAATTTGTTTCTTCACATTGGTATTGGAAAATGCATGTTTATGTTCAGGTAACTCTTAAATCTCTTTGCTGTCATTGCTGAGTTGAAATGTGTGAATGGCTCCTGTTTTTCTGAACTATTTGATTGACACTGATCCAAGCGCTTGCCTTGGTGTGTCAGCCAAGCTGTTCACCTAGCGATTGTTATCCTGATGACAAGCTGTTCACCTAGCGATTGTTATCCTGATGACAAGCTGTTCACCTAGCGATTGTTATCCTGATGACAAGCTGTTCACCTAGCAATTGTTATCCTGATGGCAAACTGTTCACCTAGCGATTGTTATCCTGATGACAGCTGTTCACCTAGCGATTGTTATCCTGATGGTAAGCTGTTCACCTAGCGATTGTTATCCTGATGGTAAGCTGTTCACCTAGCGATTGTTATCCTGATGGTAAGCTGTTCACCTAGCGATTGTTATCCTGATGGTAAGCTGTTCACCTAGCGATTGTTATCCTGATGGTAAGCTGTTCACCTAGCGATTGTTTTCCTGATGACAAGCTGTTCACCTAGCGATTGTTATCCTGATGGCATGCTGTTCACCTAGCGATTGTTATCCTGATGGCATGCTGTTTACCTAGCGATTGTTATCCTGATGGCAAACTGTTCACCTAGCAATTGTTATCCTGATGACAAGCTGTTCACCTAGCGATTGTTTTCCTGATGACAAGCTGTTCACCTAGCAATTGTTATCCTGATGACAAGCTGTTCACCTAGCAATTGTTATCCTGATGGCAAACTGTTGACCTAGGGATTGATATTCTGATGGCAAACTGTTGACCTAGGGATTAATACACGTAAGGAAGCAACAAAGTATTTTTTCCATTTGTCTTTGCAGTCAAATAATATGGCATGTCAGGGCAAGCAATCTGTATGGTGGCAACAACTGTTCCCTGTGTCACATGACATTTCCAGTATAAATATGGCATGTCAGGGCAAACAATCTGTATGGTGGCAGCACCTGTTCCCTGTGTCACATGACATTTTCAATATAAATATGGCATGTCAGGGCAAACAATCTGTATGGTGGGAGCATCTGTTCCCTCTCTCACATGACATTTTCAATATAAACTAGAACAGACTCAAACAGAAAATCAAATGTCTCCCGGTGGAACACTTACGTCTCTGAATAAGCTACAGGTGATAACAAATTACAAATGACCAAGTTTGCTTGAAAATTACAATCCTATTTTAGCTCTCACCTAGATACATTACTCTAGCAATTTTCATCAAGTTCTTCAAGACTTATTGCAGACAAACCAATTTCACATAAATGACCCTGTGACCTTGAAAACTAGGTCAAGGTCACCCAACTATGATCCAATTGTGGATCTCACCTTGATACATTATCCTTCCAAGTTTCATCAAATTCCATCAATTTCTTCAAGACTTATAGCACAGAAACATATTTCATAAAACTGACCCTGTGACCTTGAGAATTTAGTCAAGGTCACCCAAATATGATCCCAACCTAGGTCTTGCCTAGATATATATTCCTATCAAGTTTCATCAAATTCCATCAAGTTCTTCAAGACTTATTGCAAGGAAACCAATTTCATATAAGTGACTCTGTGACCTTGAAAATTAAGTCAAGGTCAGCCAAATAGTAGTAGTTTTTTATTGACACACGGTCCAAAAGAGTACAGAACAAGCGAAAAACAAACACACTGTAACACCATAAGTAAATCAGACAAAGCATAACATAACTAATATTTAAGAGAGAGGCATTCAAATCTAACAAAAATCCTGAATGAGAAGTCCAGCATTAATGCTTATCAGTCCAGTATAAGTCCATATTATTGAAAGTGCGCCAGAATTTCGTGAAATAATTTGAAATCGTCTTCTTCTCTGGCGTTAATAACACTCTCTGGGTATATAGACAAATGCCTTGAATATCTAGCTCGAATTTCATCCACAAGTGGGCACCACTGGATAACATGAGCTTCATCCTGCACATATCCACAGTCACACAATCTTTGGTCCCTGGGAATTCGGGACCAACGTCCTGATTCTACCCTTAACCTGTGGGAAGACAGGCGCAGCCTAGTAAATGAGATCCTTAAATGTTCTGGGATGTGGTTACTGAGATCTTTACTGTATGCAATATGGCTGCTCAGGGATGGATTCATCTCTTTATATAAAAGAAATTTAGATCTCTCTCACCTGTTTATTCTGTCCCTTAATCTACTCACACCATCACCCACAAGGTCCTCCTTACGTAAGAGATGGTCTATATATTTGTTTGTGCTTGTATTACTACTCCTAGATAACTGTAAGGCAAACATGAGTGGATCATCCTCCATCCCTTGGCGATCTGCTAGCATATTCTGAAAGAATTCTCTTTGTTTAAACATGACCAAATCCTTCAGCGGAGGATAACCCACTTCAACTTGGCACAAGTCGTTTGCTGTTGTCAGTCTTACACCCAGAAACAATTTTATAGCACTAAAGTACAAACTCTCAACCTTTTGAAGGTTAACATTAAGCCAGCTGTCACAGCCGTACAATATGGCCGACATGAAAGCCGCGTCTAAGACTTTTTTCTTTGCAATGCATGGCATATCTCTATTCGTACTGACGAACGCTACCAACTTTAGCAAATGCTTTGTCATGGACTGAGCGTGTAATTTCACGGCTGACAAAATGCTGCCATTAGATGTAAAAATACTTCCTAGACGTGTGTAACTATCGCAGTGATGAACGGTAAAACTTCCTTGTGTACCTACAACAATAGGTTCCTTATCATATTGATTTCCATTTATAACCATAAACTTTGTTTTCCCTTCGTTAACCACCATGCCACATGAGTTACAATAGTTCTTCAGGACAATGAGTTTTTCATAGCATTTTTACCGAGAGGATGCAAATATGACAGTGTTGTCCATTAACATAAGTACATGAAGCCACCTTAAGAAACTGTCCAGGCCACATTTCTCTTTAAAGCTACGTATTAAATCGTTTACGAACACCGTGAACAAGAAGCATGACATTGGAGAACCTTGTCGGACCCCAACCGTAGCAGTAATAATGGCTAAACCAAGGATACTCTTTGATATTTTAAACAGTGACGCAAGTGCGCACAACATGACTATACCACAACCCAAGCGCTTTAGGACCCTCAATAGCGCCTGCCTTGGTACTCTGTCATATGCTTTCGAAAAGTCAATAAATATTACAAAAAGCTTTTGTCTTTTTCTTAACACATAGGTCCATTAAAAGCCTCAGTGTAACAATTTTCTCCACACAGCCCCATCTGGGCAATGCCCCAGCTTGCTCCCGGTCAGGAGTGAACCATTTAGTGAGTCTGTTATACAAAACATAGTCATATATCTTTGCTATGCTGTTCAGAATGCTAATACCACGATAGTTATTGCACACAGCTTTGTTACCTTTCTTAAACAACATAGTAAGACGTGCATGTGTCCAGGTAACTGGATACAAAGACACAAATATAATGCTCAATAAAGCTGTGAGAAAGAGTGTCCATCCCGCTGGTAATAGCTTAAAGATGCCCAGGCTAACTCCATCTGGACCGCAACTTTTATTTGGCTTTAACTGATATTGAATAACCTCAGCAATCTCTCTGTATTCTATGGGATTGTCTAAGACATGAATAGTTATCGCATCCATTGTAAGACTATCAATATCAAGGCTGTCTGTAATTGGCGGATTAAGCAATTCCACTAAATGCTCTTTGAAAGAGTCATCCCAAGGTTTGTCTCTCACTTCTTCATCAAATTCTCCCTTCCAATTTATTGCTTTCCATAGCAATTTACTGCCCTGTGTATCTAAGATATGCTGCCATCTATTTTGACACGAACCAAAGTTTGAAACAGTGTGACCATCACTTTTGCCTGTGTCCCTACTAGCTGTCGCGCATTTATAAACAACATCACAAAGTTCTTGTGCTGCTTTGTCACCATTGTCACGTGTACACTCGGGTATGTCCTGTCTATTGAGCTCCTCCAGGAACTTATTATAGTCAATATCGCAAAATTTTATTGAACGTCTACAAAGAGGCCTCGATGGTCTATGCAGTACTGCGTGATCTCCAAGTGAACTTGCGCGCTGTAAGATATCACTGAGATCACATGATCTCAACTTTTCAGAGTCAAGATAGGTGCATGATCTGATTGTATTTGTGTCTTTTTGTCCAAAACCACTTCCTAGTAGTCATTACCCTATTCCGCAGTCCGAACTCTTTACTCTCCATAAGCTAACCTGTCCCTGTCTAACTTATATACATAGTTCTATTGTCCATATTGCACACGTTCCTCTGTAAAATTTGATGGCATTTGCATATTTTGGTCCACACAAAAGGATATAACTGTATGCATCAGGACCCGAGACACTATACAAAGATCCAACTCTGAGATCCATACTGATTTCTTCCTGAATGTAAGCACGCCCCTGAAACAACAAGCTTCGGTTTGCAGATTATTTAAGATAAGAAAATCACAGTCTGTACACATTTGTACTATCTTTTCACTGTTTATGTTGGATCTTTCAACGGGGTCTGGAATGTCTATATATTTACAATTGGAGTCATTTTGCACTAGCTTGTTCATTTTCATGCCACACCTTGCATTTAAGTCGCCAACAATGATACATTTTTCACCATCTTCCAGACATTTCCCCTGAATAGTCGCCAGCACATTTTCAGAATAGTAACTTGAATCCACGGGGGCTAAATAACAGCCGCAGAAAACTGCTTCTGGATAACAGTCAAATTTGAACCATATCATATCTTCACAATCAATGTTCACATAGCTCTAATTGTCTATAAGGTAATTCCGTACTAATAGAGCTACACCTCCTCTGTTTGTATTGGCATTTTTGCTTTGAAATACCTTGAAACCTGGTACTGAAAAAGGTAAAGAAGTATAAGTTTCACACAATATGACGACATCTTGCTTCAGAAACCACTGAAGCACTTTATTTGATTCAATTTTATTTTTCACACCATGAATGTTCCATGAACCTGTATACAACTCTTTTGGACCATCTAATGAAAAAACTTCGGACACCATCGATCAATAATGATGCCGTCACCTAACAAGAAACGCTGTTTCGAGTCAAAGTGAATGTTGCATCCAGCATTCTCAGGTTTTTCTTTTTCAGCACTCTCTGCATCCCTAGGACGTTTCCACTCTTTGCGAACTGCAGGGTGCACATCTTTCTTCACGTAAATTTTACTGTATGCAGGTCCAGCTTGCTTTAGTGTACTGGTATTTGCCAGTATGCACTCTCTATCACCTGTGGTTTGGATGTGAAGAAGTAGCGGACGATCATAACGGTCCAACTGCTTTCCAATTCTCTTGTGTGTAGAGGAAAGTCCACTTACTCCTAGGACTTCTAGGATATGATCGCATTTCTGTTTATCAGACTGAGCTCCGTCTAGACCAGTGGTTTCACTAACCCCTGTTATGACAATATTATTCCTCCTCTCTCTGCTATCTATTTCTTCAAGAAATCTTTGCTGGTGTCACACAGTTTCTGACAATTTCGTAAAATTGTCACTGACTTTAGCAACTTCTTCTCTTAGTCCATCTCTCTCTTTTCTTAACTCTTTGATCTCAGATAAGATCAAACGAAGTAACTTTGCAGTATCTACATTTTCAGCAGAGGTGATGTTTGCTTCTTCACCCAGAAGTAAAGAGGTAGCTTCGTCGTAAGTCTTAAGTTATGATAATACAGTTTTTAAAGTTTCTTTCAGATCAGCTGTTTTCATTTTATTGATTTCTGCCAGAGAAGGACGACGTTTAGTTTGTGCAGCAGCTATGTTTTCAAGAGTAGCCATGTTTTACTGGGTCACCTAATTTCACCTGTCTCTGACCTGAACTCGAGCATACAATAGCCTCTCCTGAATGACCCCTGGCTTACTGCTGGATCAGCGTGAATAGTTCACTACAGAATAAAAGAGCTTTTCTTTTGTGTGTTCAATTGAAGCGTGAAGTCCAATGAGCCTTGTATGGTATATGGTAGGAAAATCGTTCCTCAAACTCACCACAAAATCAATATATATCAGGGATCTATCAGTCTCTTCCAGTTCACAACACCTTCATATTGATATACACGCAAAATCACAACAATCCTCCATCTATATCTTGTACTATCGACCTTGCTTGACCAGGAACATCTCAGACGCGTCCATTGCATTACAATGTGTACTTGGGACAATCCAAACCTAGGTCTTGTCAAGATACATAATCCTACCCAGTTTCATCAAATTCCATCAAGTTCTTCAAGACTTATCGCACGGAAACTAATTTCACACAAGTGGCCCTGTGACCTTGAGAATTCGCTCAAAGTCATCTAAATACAATCCCAACCTAGGTCTTGCCTAGATACATAATCCTACCAAGTTTCATCAAATTCTGTCGTGTCCTTCAAAACTTATCGCATGGAAACCAAGTGTTGAAGAACCTGAACAACAACAACAACAACAAGCAGAAGAAGTGGAAGAAACCGGCACTAAAACAATATGTCCCCTGGCTTCCACCGGGAGACATAATATGGTATGTCAGGGCAAGCAATCTGTATGGTGGCAGCACCTGTTCCCTGTGTCACATGACATTTTCAATATAAATTTGGCATGTCAGGGCAAACAATCTGTATGGTGGCAGCACCTGTTCCCTGTGTCACATGACATTTTCAATATAAATATGGCATGTCAGGGCAAGCAATCTGTATGGTGGCAGCACGTGTTCCCTGTGTCACATGACATTTTCAATATAAATATGGCATGTCAGGGCAAACAATCTGTATGGTGGCAGCACCTGTTCCCTGTGTCACATGACATTTTCAATATAAATATGGCATGTCAGGGCAAACAATCTGCATGATGGCAACAACTGTTCCCTGTGTCACATGACATTTTCAATATAAATATGGCATGTCAGGGCAAACAATCTGTATGGTGGCAGCACCTGTTCCCTGTGTCACATGACATTTTCAATATAAATATGGCATGTCAGGGCAAACAATCTGCATGGTGGCAGCACCTGTTCCCTGTGTCACATGACATTTTCATTTGTCAATTAATGTAACAAAATGATCAAACTTAGCATTAAGACACTGAATATTTAAATGAAGTACTGAAAATGTATGTTTTTAGAGGTGTAAGGCAACCTACAAGGTTTTCTGTTTCCATATAAGAAGAGTCAGCTGCAATAGAAATTGAATTATCAAGGTCATCCATATGTTTATCAAAGTCATCCATACAATTATCAAGGTCATCCCTACAATTATCAAGGTCATCCCTACAATTCAAACAGTTGAGTGAAACATCACCAAAGTTTCTAAAAATACTTTCATTGGAAGTATTAGAAGTCCTTTTCAATCCCTAAATTTTTCATTGTTTTGTGCTCAAAATATTTCGTTTAGCACAACACAAAAAACTGATAACTGACTATGTCTGAAAATGGTGTATCATGAACCAAGAACAAAAACACAGCAACGATACATACACTTGAGAAGACATTTGGAAAAGATCTATCTATCTATCTATCTATCTATCTATCTATCTATCTATCTATCTATCTATCTATCTATCTATCTATCTATCTATCTATCTATCTATCTATCTATCTATCTATCTATCTATCTATCTATCTATCTATCTATCTATCTATCTATCTATCTATCTATCTATCTATCTATCTATCTATCTATCTATCTATCTATCTATCTATCTATCTATCTATCTATCTATCTATCTATCTATCTATCTATCTATCTATCTATCTATCTATCTATCTATCTATCTATCTATCTATCTATCTATCTATCTAATCTATCTATCTATCTGCATGTCTTAATGTACGCATGGATATTAGTGTATTGAAGCAACTAAACATGTTCTCATACTTAGACTGTAAGGTAAGGCATGAAACAATGTAACGGTAGATTTTGTTACATTACGATTGTTTGTTATGTATTGCCTACATGTATTCCTACAAATGTCAAATAAAAGAATTCGAACTCTGACCCTGACTCTGACTTAACCAATGAGTGGAGCAGTTTTTGTTTACATCCAGCAGGTGTCTCTTCCTACAACAGGTGGATACCATGGGGAGGAAATTACACTTAGTGTCACCTACAGGTGACTTGGTTAAATGACATTATTGCCCCATTTTTCCCATCCATAAATCTGTCTTTGCAGGCATACTTCTTCTGTTTAGATGATTACACAACTTCAGTAAATCTGCCACTCACTGTCTGTGTCATATCAAAGCTATGTTCCTGATGGTAAATTTTTCCACGCATCAGCTTTGATTGAAGGTCCCAACTTTGCTATCTCTATTCTTAGAAATTAGAATTAATGCCCGGGTCATATGCACTTCAAATACCTTTAAAAGTGAAATAAACTTCTTATGTGATCCTCTCAACATGTTTTTATTATAAACTTTAAGATGTCATATTTTTTAAAATGTTGTGACTGCACATGGACTCTTGAGTGGTTAATGCTACATTTTATTTTACAGCTATGAGTAACTGGAACAGTTGTCACCAACAGACTGAAGACCCCCACTTAGCACAAACATGGGTCCTGAAGCCTTGACAATGATGGATGGACAGTTGAAGGAAGCGCTTTTCCAACCTTTTGAGTGAAAGGCAAACCTTTTTCAAACCCATTTTTAACACTTTCCAAACCATTTCCTCTTATTGCATTCAAACCCTTTTAAACACTTTTAAGCCTTTCTCTAATGGTAAGAACCACTTCATACACTTTCTCAACCCTATAGATTAGAATAGTGAAATGGTTTGTAATGGTTTGCAACTGTTTCAACCATTTGAAACCCATTTAAACCTTTTGTCAGCCTTTTACAAACCCTTTGTCAACCTTTTGCAAACCTTGTGCGACCTTTACAAACCCCAGTACAACACTTTGCAAAACAAAAAATGCATTTCGCAGTTAAGTTTTGGACGAATTTAACAGTATAATAAAGGGCTTATAAGCGCCATATATACCATAATACAGCAGTGTTTTTACCTAAGGGATGGACTAAGATAGAATAATACAGCAGTGTTTCTACTTAAGGGATGGAGTAAGATAGAATAATACAGCGGTGTTTTTACTTAATGGATGGAGTAAGATAGAATAATGCAGCAGTGTTTTTACTTTAGGGCTGGAGTAAGATAGAATAATGCAGCAGTGTTTTTACTTTAGGGCTGGAGTAAGATAGAATAATACAGCAGTGTTTTTACTTTAGGGCTGGAGTAAGATAGAATAATACAGCAGTGTTTTTACTTTAGGGCTGGAGTAAGATAGAATAATACAGCAGTGTTCTTACTTAAGGGATTGAGTAACACAGAATAATACAGCAGTGTTTTTACTCAAGGGATGGAGAAAGAGAAAATAATACAGCAGTGTTTTTGCCTTAGGGATTGAGTAAGATACAATAATACAGCAATGTTTTTACTTCAGGGATGGAGTAAGATAGAATTATACAAATATGTTTTTACTTAAAGGATGGAAAAATAGAATAATACAGCAGTGTTCTTACTTATAGAAGGGAATAAGATAGAATAATACAGCAGTGTTTTTACTTAGGGGATGGAGTAAGAGAGAATAATAGAACAGCATCTTTATTGACGGAATGGAGGGAGAGAGTCTAGTACTACTGCAACAGTGTTTTTAATAAAGGGATTGAGTAACAGGGAATATTACAAGTTAGAGTATTTTTATGGGAGGAATGGAGTGAGAGAGAATAATATGGAAGTGTTTTTTGAGGGATGGATACAAAAATAGAGCTTCAGTTTTTTATTGGTGGGATATTATAATAGAGAATAATGCTGCAAAGTTGTCTCATTGAACCTCTGCCAAAAGTCAACATGGCACCCAGAGTGTGCTATGGAAAACAAATGGTTAACTCCTACAGAAAGCTCACAATGGTTACAATATGACTCTTAAGGCAAATAGTTACAATAAAACTCTAATGCCAAACCCATACAAAAATGTTTAGTTTGCAGCTAACTAGTGACTAGTTAGCTGCTAGTTGGCCGCAAAGCAAAACTTAGCAGTTAGACTAAATGTGACTGAGTGGCTAGTCCCATAGCTGCTGCTAAGCAGCCACTCAGTAGTGACTGCCTAAGAGCTAGCCGCTTAAAGCAGCCACTCAGTAGTGACTGCTTAAGAGCTAGCCGCTAAGCTGCCACTGCCAAGCAACATCCTAGTGGCAGGATTTTGTTGCTGCCCACCCTAGTGGTAGCTTAGCATCAAGGACTTTGTTCCTGACCAACCTAGTGGCAGCTTAGCAAGAACTTTGTCAATGAAAAATCTAGCAGCAGCTTAATTGCAAGAGGAACTTTGTTTCTGATAGACCTAGCGGTAACTTGACAAGACAGACTTTGTAGTTCTCCAGCTTTAACAAACATTAATACTTTAAATGTCAAGATTAACAAACATTCATAGTGCAACCTATATTCCCATAACATATATATGAAATTTGAGATTTTCATTTAGAATTCATCAGAAAGTATCAAATTGAAATTAGATTTAACAGTTATTATTTTTTTATTAAATTTTAGCCTAAGATAATGGCATATAATTGTTAAACATCTTTAAAGGGGATTAGTAGAGTACAAAATTTTACGTCAAAATTTAAATTAAATTGAATTTGAAATGAAATCATTGCCTTCCATCTGACTCACTCTTAAGTCAATCAGTAACAAAATAAATTTTGCAAAACCATTTTTATGGGAAATACGGAGAATTAGGTAACCATAGCAATGAAAGATAATGGACAGTCAAGTTGCTCTAGCCTGTTAGTGAGTACTAAATACCAGCCAGTAACAGCTTAGCTGCAAACTAGCTACAACTTAACATAAACCAGTGGTTGTCCACCAGTCAGGTCTCCTTTTCCAGCTACTCAGCCACAAAGTCATTTGCATGGTGAAATGTAAAGCAGCTAGCAGATAACTAGCCACTAAGTAGGGGAACCATTTAGCATCAAGGCCTTTTTTTTCGAAAGGGAATGGTTACAATAAGACTCACAAGCCAAATGTTTACCCTAAGACAGAGACCGCAGCCATTTGGGGGGCATGTGTTGGGTGTTTTACACCTAAGTGTTATTAAAGATTGGTTTTGACCTCAGCCATGCCACAATTACACGTACAGTTCATATCTACACTCCTTGTTAAAAAACAAAAAAGAAAGAAAAATTCTGTAAATGAACAGGCATCAAATCACCTCTAGATTCTTTTGGCACTTTGAACAGGAAAAAATTTACTTGGTATAAGACTTGACTTTAAAAACTGTGTACATACAATTAACTTGACCATGGACTGTGTACATACAATTAACTTGACCATGGACTGTGTACTGGCTGTGTACATACAATTAACTTGACCATGGACTGTGTACTGGCTGTGTACATACAATTAACTTGACCATGGACTGTGTACATACAATTAACTTGACCATGGACTGTGTACATACAATTAACTTGACCATGGACTGTGTACATACAATTAACTTGACCATGGACTGTGTACATACAATTAACTTGACCATGGACTGTGTACATACAATTAACTTGACCATGGACTGTGTACATACAATTAACTTGACCACGGACTGTGTACATACAATTAACTTGACCACGGACTGTGTACAAACAATTAACTTGACCATGGACTGTGTACATACAATTAACTTGACCATGGACTGTGTACTGGCTGCTTACCCCGCATTGTTCTGGATCTTCTTTTCTTGGTGTTGCAGTAAAACATCAAGGCAATCATTGCCAAGGGCAATGCAATCATGCCCAGTAAGCCGGTTTGCTTGTCTTTAACTGGACCTGCAAAAACAGAGCCATTAGTATTTTCATGAAATTAAAACAAGAGGGCTGTATGAACAGAACATGCTCAGCTGACCTTATGGAAGAACACTAACATATGCAAAGTCCCAGGTCAAGTAGTTCTCAAGTTATAGTGAAGAGTAAACTGTTATGTTGCACTAAGACTTCAGAAATAAGGTCAAGGTAACTTATGTACATGTATAATTAGTCTAAGCATGACCTTCATAGACAAACATTATCATGTGCAACATCTAGGTCCTAACTCAAAATAGATCCCAAGATATCAAGAGAACAGTAAATTTCATGTCAGTTGTCCTGTGACCTTCGGAAAGAGATCAAGGTCACTAATGTGCTGTCTTAGTGTGGCTTTCAAAGAGAATCATAACCATATAAAACATCATTAAGTCCAGCCTGAAATAGTTTTCAAGTTATTATCTGTTAAGTCAAATACACCTAATAAGTGACCCTGTGACACTGAGAATGAAGTCAAGGTCACCCATATATCATGTTACTTCCGCTGTCATGTTCTCAAGTGTTCCTATGCAATTTTGAATCAATTGGCCAAGTGGTTTTGGTGAAAAAGATTTTTAAGATTTAGCCAAAAAATGAACAAAAGATAATCCATAAGAAAAATTAAAAATCACTGAATCATGATAAAGCCTTCTAGCGAACAAATCAAGGTATATCGCCACCAAGTTTGAAGATCTGGCCAGCTGTTTTGGAGAAGTCAAAAAAGTCACTTACATGCACCATTGCAAGCTCCACTGACACACAGTAATCAAAAGGAATGAGTATACATTTACTGATAAGTACCCAAACTGAAAAATTAGCAAAAAATCAGGACTCCACAGCAATGCCTGCTAATGTACAGCTTCTTTGACCCTTTTACAAGGAACATTTCCCCATAGTTTAGGTACGGCCTGAAAGACTCTTTTTTGAGAAGATGTCCGATATATTAAAAACACTGTGTCACAAGCATTCATAAAACATGAAAAAAAAATTCATCAAAAATTTGAACAACCTTGGCATCCAGAGCAGGACTGTAACACAGGGCAGCCCTCACGCTGACAGGACAGCCCTCGCGCTGACAGGGCAGCCCTCGCGCTGACAGACACCCTGTTCTTTTCTGTAGAATTCTGCTTTTGCATAAAGATGATGAGGTGACTCTCTCGGGCATATATTTTTGAAACTTTGCCAATTACATGTACTCATCCTTACCTAACTCGTGACAAATGGGCCTCCCATTTACCTGTTTATCTATCTAGACTTTTAACACTGTACCTGGTCCTATAAACTTTTCTCTAGTCCATAATACTAACCCATATGTAAAAAATAAAATATCCACACATTCCCACACTGGTTTATCTATCTTTAAAAGTCCTATTTCATTAAGGGTTATCAAAATAAATGTACCATATCAGATTGTTTTGCATGTAACAATACTGAATTTTGCTCTATAATACATGTACAGTGGTCCCCCTCTTATAAGGCCACCCTAAATGCACCAGAAATGTGGCCTTATAAGAGGGGTGGCCTCTCTTGAGGGGGAGTATGTTATGTAAATCCCATACTTGCTGCATGGAGAAGTGGCCTTTCTAGAGGGGGTGGCCTCTCTTCAGGGGGGCCTTATAAGAGGGGGACCACTGTATGTCTGTTGATCACTTTTCATATTATAGACACTAGTAGTCTTATTATGACTTTTATGCTGTAAAATAGAAATTTTATTCAGGAGGCCTCTGCAATAGCAGCCATAAATCCTTAGCAGACGCCATTGTGACAGCTCTGTGCATGTATAATGACTTTTTTTTACTTATGTGAGTAGCATTTTATTTCATATTGGTTACATACACTTACAGTATTTTAGTAAAATTGGTTGTCAAAAAATTAAACAGTTTCTGAGTACTGCAGACAATGACTGTTCAAATGTAACTTGCTTGAAGAAAAACAATTCAAAGTTATTGTGTAATAAATGGCATAATTTGAGATACTTTGTGTGTAAACTTTCATCTTTGTTCATACCAGCTTTAAAAAGCTTGCTCAAGACACTTGCACCCAGTCTTGGAATTTTAACTCAATTCTACTTGCGGTATTCTCCCTTTTAAGGGCCGATGCCCTCTTAAGCACCCCTCTCCCCTTTTTCTGGCACATAGTTCTAAAATATTGGAAAATTATATTCATTATATGAGAATTTACCTGTAAATATGGCTAAAATATTCAAAATTTGGGTCTTCAATTAAAGCTTACCTCCATGAAATTTCCTAAGCGCCCTGGGCGTCTAAAAGGGAGAACACGGTATATGAATGTACTTATTAGTATCAGAAGACTTAACTTATTTCTTGTCAGAGTCTGGCAGAGTCAATAGCTTTCTTTGGCATGGGTTGGGTACAATGTACCTAACTCGTGCCAAGGAGAGCCAGTGACCTCCAACATGCCAGCATGAATGGTCTCTGCCAGCATGAATGGTCTCTGCCAGCATGAATGGTCTCTGCCAGCATGAATGGTCTCTGCCAGCATGAATGGTCTCTGCCAGCATGAATGGTCTCTGCCAGCATGAATGGTCTCTGCCAGCATGAATGGTCTCTGCCAACATGAATGGTCTCTGCCAGCATGAATGGTCTCTGCCAACATGAATGGTCTCTGCCAGCATGAATGGTCTCTGCCAGCATGAATGGTCTCTGCCAGCATGAATGGTCTCTGCCAGCATGAATGGTCTCTGCCAGCATGAATGGTCTCTGCCAACATGAATGGTCTCTGCCAGCATGAATGGTCTCTGCCAGCATGAATGGTCTCTGCCAGCATGAATGGTCTCTGCCAGCATGAATGGTCTCTGCCAGCATGAATGGTCTCTGCCAGCATGAATGGTCTCTGCCAGCATGAATGGTCTCTGCCAGCATGAATGGTCTCTGCCAGCATGAATGGTCTCTGCCAGCATGAATGGTCTCACAGACAAATCTCAGAACAAAGGCAAGTAATGAGAAATCTAAGCAAAAAACAACAACTTATATATGGACACTTTTGAGTAATTTGAGCAAGATAGGTGTTGAGTTATTTGTTTTGTCTCAAACAACAGTTTGACCAGGTGTTGAGTTATTTGTTTTGTCTCAAACAACAGTTTGACCAGGTATTGAGTTATTTGTTTTGTCTCAAACAACAGTTTGACCAGGTGTTGAGTTATTTGTTTTGTCTCAAACAACAGTTTGACCAGGTGTTGAGTTATTTGTTTTGTCTCAAACAACAGTTTGACCAGGTGTTGAGTTATTTGTTTTGTCTCAAACAACAGTTTGACCAGGTATTGAGTTATTTGTTTTGTCTCAAACAACAGTTTGACCAGGTATTGAGTTATTTGTTTTGTCTCAAACAACAGTTTGACCAGGTGTTGAGTTATTTGTTTTGTCTCAAACAACAGTTTGACCAGGTGTTGAGTTATTTGTTTTGTCTCAAACAACAGTTTGACCAGGTATTGAGTTATTTGTTTTGTCTCAAACAACAGTTTGACCAGGTATTGAGTTATTTGTTTTGTCTCAAACAACAGTTTGACCAGGTGTTGAGTTGTCTGTAACTCAATGTCTTCATCGTGTCCCCCTCACACTGTCCATCAGCGGCCACATGTCACACGTCTGCTGCTTTAATGCTTTAATTTCATGGCCCCTGTTAGTTTTTGCTCAGAATTGCGGATAAAAGCCGTCACGTTTGCATGCCAGGTCACTAACTTCCCATGGCCTGCTTTGGGCACCAAACTGCTGGTGAAAGGGCTGTTCGCAACCAGTTTTACTGTAACTAAGACAAAGTTTAGGAGAAATACAATCATGTAGTGATGTCTCTGTCTTGTTGTGATAAGGACAGTGTAGGAGAAATACTTATATCTCATTTTCATTGTTACCAGGACAAAGTGTAGGAGAAATAGTAATGTCTCAGGTTCATTGTGACTAGGATAGTGTAGGAGAGATAGTTATGACTAAGTTTCATTGTGACTAAGATAGTGTAGGAGAAATAGTTATGTCTCTGAGTCAGTTTTATTGTGACTAGGACAGTGTAGGAGAAATAGTTATGTCTCAGTATTATTGTAACTAGGATAGTGTAGGAGAGATAGTTATGACTAAGTTTCATTGTGACTAGGATAGTGTAGGAGAAATAGTAATATGTCTCTGAGTCAGTTTTATTGTGACTAGGACAGTGTAGGAGAAATAGTTATGTCTCAGTATTATTGTAACTAGGATAGTGTAGGAAATAGTTATGACTCAGTTTTATTGAGACTAGGACAGTGTAGGAGAAATAGTTATGTCTCAGTTTTATTGTGACAAGGACAGAGTGCTGGAGAAGTACTTATGTTTCAGTTTTATAATGTAATCAGGTAAGTAAGTTTAAACTTACACTTTCTCCAGCAGCCACCATCTTCACACATCCGCTCATTATAAGGACAACCAGAATCTGAAAGTGATAGGAAAATATAGGAATACTTGGCACACAATCTCTATAGGAAAACACAGGAATACTTGGCACACAATCTCTATAGGAAAACACAGGATTACTTGGCACACAATCTCTATTAGGAAAACACAGGATTACTTGGTACACAATGTCTATAGGAAAACACAGGATTACTTGGCACACAATCTCACTATACCTCACAAATAATTCTCAACAGGGGGACCACTTTACATCACAAACAACTCTTGACAGGGGGAACACTATTCATCACAAACAACTCTTGACAGCGGGAACACTATTCATCACAAACAACTCTCGACAGGGGGGCCTTTATATATCACAAACAACTCTCGACAGGGGGGACCACTATACATCACAAACAACTCCCAAAAGGGAGGCCACTATACATCACATACAACTCTCAACAGGGGGACAAATATATATTACAAACAACTCTCGACAGGGGGACCACTTTACATCAGAATCAACTCTTGACAATGGAACCACTATACATCACAAACAACTCTCAAAAGGGGGCCACTATACATCACAAACAACTTCGACAGTGGGACCACTATATATCACAAACACATCTCTACAGGGGGCCACTATACATCACAAACAACTCTTGACAGGGGACCACTATACATCACAAACAACTCTTGACAGGGGACCACTATACATCACAAACAACTCTTGACAGGGGACCACTATACATCACAAACAACTCTCGACAGGGGGGCCACAATACATCACAAACGAGGACTCAGCCACAGAATTAACATTATACTTACGGCATGTTGCATATGCGCTGGAAACACACGATCCATCTGGACACCTGAATCTACAGCCTAGAAAGTAATAAAACAAATAAACCAGAATTTAGAAGTAAGACAAAACAAAACCCTTTTCATTTACAGGATTCAATTTCCATGGTAAACGATTCAATCTTGATTTCCTTCACTCCCCTTGGTCTGCCCCATTGGCTCCATGGTCACTGATTCAGATCTAAAAAAGTGCCTCAGTTTCAACTGGGCATACTTTGGTAACCATGGTAACAGACTAGAGTGCAACCTGGCACACATACTGCTAATGGCCAAGGTGATAATGATAATTTGCCGACTAGTTCATCAGCCCATGGGGAGGGTGACACTGCACTTTTAGTACATGGACTATTAATAAAATATTGTAGTCCTGATGTGATAAGTATATATAATACATGGGTAGTTTTATAGTATGTGATAAGTATATATAATACATGGGTAGTTTTATAGTATGTGATAAGTAGATATAATACATGGGTAGTTTTATAGTATGTGATAAGTATACATAATACATGGGTAGTTTTATAGTATGTGATAAGTAGATATAATACATGGGTAGCTTTATATACTATGTGATATGTACACTAGTTAATTTTTTCGGCGGAAAAAGCAGCATTTGGGCGGCAGAGAACGGCAGTCAGTGGCAGAGAGCGGCACACAACGGCGGTCCCGCCGCCCGCCATTAATTGCCTGCCGCTCTCTGCTGCCAAAATCCAATTGAGACTTCTGGGGCTCAGCGGTAGACAGCGGGGTTGGCGGCAGACAGCGGCAGAGAGCCTTTCGCCGCTGTATGTCGCTGTCTGCTGCCCACCACTGCTATCTGCCGCTGACTGTTACAAGATATTACATAGATAATCTTACATGGCTGGAGAGTGAGTTACTATTTTTCTCTCATGCAGGAAGCTTGTTGGTGTGAAAAATAGTAAATTAAATGTGGACACTTGTGATTTTCTGGGCTAACAATGATCCCTCGTGAGAGAAAAATAGCAACTCACTCTCTAGCCATGCAAGATTTTGTTTATTCTATGTTAAATTGGGTACTCATTGCAAAAAATAAGCCCAAGGTCTGCTTTCAACACCAACCTGATGTGCCGTTTTTGTCAAAGTTCGTCACAGCTATTGCACGTCGCATATAACATTTCTAGTGCACATTTTAAATGTCAATGCATCACATCACTGATGCAGGCACATCATAATCTACAAGTAGCAATGTTTCGGTCTTGTGATCTACAGTGAGTAACTACTTTTGAATTGCACTCTAGAAAATGATAATTTACTCTTAAACATAGAATACATCAAGATGCTTGTTAAGATTAAAACAAAAACATAAAAACGATTGATAATCAAGATTCCAGTATCAGTTGTTACATACAAAACAGTTTGGCAGAGTACATAAAACAAGATACCCATTAATGAAATATCCTTCAATGTAATTGATAAACCAGAGTAACTGTGTGTTTGAAAGTTCTTAGAAACAGAAAAACATACTGGAAATTTAAGGCTTTAATTAGAGAGGGGACATATCAGCTTATACATGTACATTTTAATATGGGTAATGTTGGTGGGCCTGGGAAGTAGAACATTATCTCTGCATCTTGTAAAATATGCAGGAGTCTGCATGGGAATGTATAATGAGAAGCCAGCCAAAGACCAAAAACCCCTTGGCCAGGGTTGATAACCGGGAATTTGATTGATGCTGAAATGTTGCCCACTAAAATGATATTTGGTTTACCAAAGCAAGAAAGCCTTGGCTACATATATCATCATTGCCATAATGTATTAACAATGACAGCAGTTAACACTAGATAAGTGTAAAATCTGTACCCTTACCTAAAGTGTGTCCCACCTCATTGTCAAGTAGGATCTGAAATACCCCAGACGTACACGGCAAAAATATAGTGAACTTTGCTTGAATCTGCAAACTCCTGTAGTATCAGCATACGATTATACAGCTAAAGTATGCCTAGGTGACCAAAATAGAAGTTGCTGTAAATCACTGATACTCAATAGGAAGACTTATGGGAAAACAGTATGGATGAGTGACCTTGACCTACTTGTGACCTTGAAGTATGTCACATGTACATGTAGGTCAAAGTCACTTCTGTTTGACCTAATGGCAAAGCTTTGGTGCAAATGCAATGAGCAGCGATATCATAGAGAGGCCATTTTTCTTCAATGCATTTGGGGTGGCCTCAGTGGAAGGAGAATCACTTACGATCCAGCATCCACAAGCAAATAAGTTTTAAAAAAATCAGCGATTGTGAAGACACTGAATTTCACACAAGTGGCTGTGTTACCTTGTGAAATGGGCCAAGGTCACTCATGTTCAAGATTGTGTATATAGACAGGCCCTGCCTTGTAATCCGAGATATCTAGTCCCATCTGAAAACTTCCGCATTCTTATCTTGCACATACAATTTATATGCCATGTGTTGTCACTGTAGCAGGTTTGAAAGAAAACTACAAGCCAACCAGTGACCAAAAACCCCTCAACCAGGACGGATGCGTAGGTGACGACAATATCCCTCGCATAGGTCAAGGTTACTTCTGTTTGACCTAATGACAAAGCTTTGGTGCAAATGCAATGAGCAGATTTATCATGGCAATGTAATTTTTCTTCAATGCAGCACTGTGACCTGTCTGAGGCATCCTTATGACCAACTGTCGTAAATAATTGATGAAGCTACATTCAATATTTTTTTTAGATATTGTATTAACACTGTTTTTTTAATGTAATACTGTGACCTAAATGTGACCTAGTGACCTACTTTTCAATAGGAACCTGAAGCACCTCAATGACCCTCTGTGATAAAAATTTGATTTCTGTAAAGTTAGTATTTTTGGAGATATGGCATAAACCAGGCATGGACAGACAGATGCGTAGGTGACGACAAAACCTGTCCGGCCTAAAGGCTGCGGGGTAAAAATGAAAAAGTGTAGGTGTCGTGCTCACCAGGCTGTGTCTGCAGACGGGCAGTCAGATCACAGACAAGCTGACATGTAACATGCATGTGCAATAAAGATTTATATGGAAATGACATTTTGTGACGTCCCCCCATCAAGAGGTGTGGCACCCATCCAACACCCACCCACCCATCCCCGCCCCCCAAAAAAACATAAAAATGCAGCTTCCACCTTTTCTAAAATTAGACTAATGTCATTCTCTTGATGACAATATAATTGTGACAAAATGTGGAAAAATACCAAGCACAGTAACTGTTTAGTGCCCTAAGAACTTCATTAGCACTTACATTTAATTCAGAAATATCTTTGTGATTATTTCTTTTTCTTCTTTTATGAATACCAATTTATCAACACTAGTAAACAGTTGACAAAACAAACACCTCCAGTGAGTATGATTCTAATTCCAAATAAGTGAATATAAGAAACGTAACGACAATTAAGACACCAAAAACATTTGCACGGCAGATTTTGGGATTTTAACAGATTTTCCAAGATGAATGATTGTCCTTACTATAAGTTGTCAAAATTTCAATTTTTTAACTAAAGTAAAAATATGAGAAAAACACAAAAGAAAACCACACAGGCATGTGGACATCTGAACGTCCATGTGTCATTCTTTTTGTTTTCAACTGCCAAGTGGAACAATGCCACCCTTCAATCATGCATAAAGTCTGTCACGTGGCTACAGGTAGCAATGGCCCATGGCAAAAGGAGAGAGGTATCACGGAGGCACAGCGAAATCAGGCGGCATGTCGAAAGTATGTTTGTGGGCAGGGAAAACATGCAAACATGCAAACATGCTAACATATCATAGCCTTGGTGGTTTACTTTATAGTTATCTTGCTTCTTTCGCGTTCTAATGAAAGGAGACTTTAAATGTTGAGAAAGAAGGGGAATCGTCACATGATGTCCCTTCAAAGGCCGTGCCACAATGGATTACCCCAGTGGTCCTGCACACCAAAGACAGGTGTGGAAAAAAAACCTGGCACTTTAATCAACAATACCCACACATATAAATTTTGTCAAAACCCAGGGATGAGGAAATAAAAGTACAAATTAACACGTCGAAATAAAAATGAACAGAAGAGAAAGCACACAAAATAACGATACAAAACTCAGGTTGGAAAGAGAAAAGAAACTTATTGAGAAAATAACTACAAAATAATGACAAGCAAACTAAATAAAGTGTACAGACAAGTCTAACAAGCTAACTACATAAAGTATACAGATAGGAGTAAATACAATAAAAACTATCCCTAAAAATGGGATGATGAGGTAGGGGGCGGAAGACCAAACTCGCCATTCGTCCACTGACCATGAGCTGCTGTAAGCTGCCCCACCTAAGCAAGGCAACACAACTTTTGTTGCCGGGTTTGAGGTCACGGGGTTCGAAGGGCACCCTCCAATGACATCACGCTTTGAAACCAGATTGTCGCTCTTGCCATTTGCCAAATATCAGCTCAACAAACGGTACTGTTTCAGAGGCAAATGATCAACATCAAAGGCCTTTGAAGCTTGTTTTTTCAGAAAGGATAATAGGACGAGAACCCCACCCCGAGAAAATGGCTGGGCAAAATTTATTCCGGTTAACGGCTTTTGGTTATGTAAAGTCTGAACTGCAAAACTGATTCAGAGATTTTCAAAATTTTGCTTCATTCTTTTTCTGTGAAATGAAGAAAATGAACATCCTGGAAATCAAAGGGAAAATTGAAACGTCAAAATTTGAGGATGGACCACAGAAAAACTAAACCAAACATAAAAAATCGCAGGATCGCTTTTTGTTGCCAATATGTCAGGATTACGATGCAAGTGTAATTATGATTTTATGACAAATAATTACTGACTGATATCAACATTTATGGGGTGGATTCTTTGTGGTCAACTTTCAATTGTTTTTTCAACAATTAACATCACAGACACCCAAATATGGGACATACAAATTCTTTGGAGTATGATGATTACACACATATGATTTATTATCCTCACAAAAATACATTTTGAGCTAGGAATGATGAAAGTGGGGTTTATTTTTGGTGTCTTACCAGTCCTGAATGCATGTTGTATTTCCAATTGGTAAATGCTGTATTTATCATTCAACATATTTCAAATAAATTGCACTCATATGCACTAATTTCAATCGCGTCAGCACTCATCCAATTTGGTTAAAAATTTATCAATTATTTTGATCTGTTTTTTTTCTTCAAATTTTTATATTCATAAACTTCTCTGGAATCTTATTTTAAAGAAGACACCGTAACAATGACGAAAAAATCCCCAAAAATGACTTTTAAAATTTTTTCTCCATGATTGCATAACTTCATCTTACCTCAAAAGATCGAACACATGTGAGGCTGATCGCAGAAAGAAAAGGCGAGAATCGATCACATGAGCAAGACTTGTCCCAGTGTATTCTTAAGGAAACGGCAGATTTCACCAAGAATCACTTATGACCATTCACATGAAAATTCCTGCTTTATGCATAAGTTCATTCAATAACAAGAAACTGGGAGTTGCATATTGATAAAAACATATTTCTTGATTGAACGAATGTTTACATTGGTGCAACAAATGAAAATAATATTCACTCACAATGCCACTACTCAAAGTTGGACAAATTTAACATGTGACAGATATGACAGGTACAGGCCTCACCCACTAGCTGACATCCCTACACCAAGTCTGAGGGAGAGTCTGGGTGATACTTTTGGCAAAGTCATTGAAAATTCAAATAGCAGACAACAGACAGACAGACAGACAGACAGACGATGGATGAGGAGACATTCTGATACCCCAGCTGGTATGTCAGGTGAGGTAAAAATCATTAAAGCAGATGATAGTTTCCCTTCAATCACTTTTGATCTTTCAAAGGGAAGGGTAGAAGAACAATTGAAGGGGTGGGAGCAAGAACATACTAAGTGACTTTGAACCCCATTGCTACAAAGTACCAAAGCTATATGAAATTGTATAGAAATTGGTACTTTCTAGCACTGGGGTTTAAAGTCACTTAGTACGTTCTTGCTCCCACCCCTTCAATTGGAACCTGTGACCAACCATCTTTTTTCTGTCTCTGGTCATTTGAGATCTACACTACAACAACATCATGAACAGGACATTAATGCTATGGAGACTTACAGAGGAAGCGATCTATTTCGCATGATCCATCTGGACATTTCACAAAGCCATGATAGCAGCCATTTGCTGGAAGATAACAAAACATCAATGTTTTAAATGTGACCCTGATAATCCTCGCTCTTCATGTTAAAAAAAAATTGTTTTACATGTGACCCTGATAATCCTCCCTCTTAATGTTAAAAAAAAAAACTTTTATCCAACTTAAGTTATATACCCACTGTTTGTGTCTGAGTTTGTGTTCAGAGCATAGTGGGTTGATGGACCTATAGAAACAATCATGCTGTCAAAATCTCTCTCCTAGTCCAAAATAGAAAACACCTATACATATTCAGCCAAATTTGGTTTGTTTGTTTTTCTGCATTTATTTATTGTCACAAAAATGTAAAGTAATACATGCACATTATTACATTGTACATATTGATGTGGTGGGATCTGAACCTCAAACAGACTTATCTGCCCTCTCAAGATTCATAAAATAAAGGTAGTAAGCAGCGAATGTGGGACAATATTTAACTCATTCCATACTATGGCCACAGGTCTTGGTCAGTGGTTCTGGCACTGCCTGGCAAGTCATGCTGCAGCTGCCCTTGTGGCAGCTGCAGCATGACTTGCCAGGGAGTGCCACAACCACTACCTTAAGACCATAGGCATGTTGATACTTGAACGAAAGCTCTTTTCATTAAGAATTTAAATATGCAATTGTCGTCTTAATCTAGGTAAATATACAGAAAAATCAGGGACTGGTATGGACAATATTTAATACAATTGCACAAAAAATAATAATTTAAGACAAGCAAGACTAATCAAATGTAGAAAAGAGGGCACAATACATGTCATACCGGCTGCTGAACCAGAAGATTGTTTTAGTATCATTCTGAATATTGAAATATCATTGGCCCTACAGTACACATAAAATACCAGTTTCTTAAGCATGCTTATATCAAATGCTTTAAATAAGTCCATGAAAATACTGATGGAAAGACTGTCCTTTTCTGAGCATGGATGAAACATATGGCCTTAAAATGTTATTTCAGTCAAGTCATGCTAACAAAATCCAAATTGTAAATTGTTATAGTTTTGATAGTTGTTGAGGAGCGTAAATCCCAAAACTCTATCCAAAGAGTCATTTCCAATGTTACATTCCTCTACCTACACATGGTCATTTCCAATGTTACATTCCTCTACCTGTACATGGTTTTATATTTATACGGTAACCTCTGAAATGTGAACCTATTATTAAATACCTCTACTTCACCAACATACTTACATGTTCAGGTAGATAATTTCACTTGAACAAAAGCCAATAAATTAGAGGGTTGTATGAACAGCCCATACTCAGCTGACCTAAACTTGTTCACAAAATTAAAGTTGCAACAGAATAGACCTGTGTTGAGCTTTAGTCAAGTGCATATGACATTTAGAAGTATTTCTACGACTTGCCTAAAGAAAAATTCATTTAAAATATAAATTTTACTGCAGCATGGGAAATTGAAAAATATTTAAAGAGAACTTTAAAAAGAACATTGCTACTTGGTGGAGAAAATGCATGATACTGAGCATTAGAATGCCCATTGACTTATATAGTAATCAACTGGAAAGGTACATTTACTGGTAAGTACATAAACTGAAAAAAAAAAAATCTTTAAAATCAGGAATCCACAGCTAATCCTAGTGAAAAACTTTGTTTAACACTTTCACAAGGAACATATATCCATCAAGTTTCAGCTTAATCTGAGTCATGGTTCTGCAGAGGTCAAAAAAATACCAAAAACACAAAAAAATTGCAGCACCACCTGGTGAATAAATTAAAAGCTAGGTCTCCATAGAAGTGTTCCTGTGTGATATCAAAGCAATTGGTTGAGTGGTTTTGAACAACATTTTTAAGATTTTTCCAAAAAAAAACAAAACATTTCATAAACTAGACATACCTTCAATGCAAAGCATGGACTGAAAGGTTCCGCCATGTGCTCAAATTAGTTCATGGTGACGACAAAATCTAATCAGTTCATCCTGCCAGGTAAGATAAGCATACTGTCAAATTTGAGCAAAATACATGGAGGCTTTCTGCAGATATCGCAGTCTCAAGAAAGTGCACATCCATACGGGCGGACGGCCCAAGAACATAAAGGGCCCCCCACATGGGATGGACCATTCATTTTTCATATCAAACTTTTATTAGAGCATAATACATCGAGGCATTCTGGAGATATCATGGTAATGTGCCCTAACGAATATCTAATTAAGCTGCCATTTGCTCAAAGGAGGGCATGGTGAGACCAAAATCTAATCAGTTGATACTGTCATGCAAGGTAATTGTACTGCAAAATGTGAACAAAACACATGGAAGCATTCTGGAGATATCGTGGTAATGAGCCCTAACAAACATGTAATTAGGCTGCCATTTGCTCAAATTAGGTCACGATGACACCCAAATCCAATCAGATAATCCTGGTACACAAGATAATCATACTATAAAATTTGAGCAAGATACACAGAAGCATTCTGGAGATATTGCAGTAACAGGCCCTAACAAACATGCAATTAGGCTGCCATTTGCTCAAATTAGGTCATGATGTCACCTAAATCTAGTCAAATCATCCTGGCATTCAAGATAATCATACTGTAAAATTTGAGCAAGATACATGGAAGCATTCTGGATATATTGCGGTAATGAGCCCCAATGATAATTCGGTTGCCATTTGTTCAAATTAGGTCATGATGACACCATATTCTAATCAGTTCATCTTGGCACACTTGACAAGCATACTGCCAAATTTGAGGAAAATACATCCAGCTATTGTGGTAACGAGCCCTAACAAGCATGTAATTAGACTGCAATTTGCTCAAATTATGTCATGGTGACACCAAAATCTAATCAGTTCATCTTGCCATAAGCATATTGGCAAATTTGAGCAAAAGACATGGAGGCATTCTGTAGATTTTGCGATAATGAGAATGTGCACATCCAGATGGACAGACGGATGGACAGCCCGAAAACAGAAAGGGCCGCCATGGGATGGACCCTTAAAAACCCCAAAACCACTGGTGTGTGACTATTTGAAAAAACTTAGTAGAGACTCACCCAAGGTACATTACAGCTTGTATTTGTATTTTTATTTGCATTTGTATATTTATTTACTGAAAATCATACATATACAAGAATACATATTGCACTAGGAAAGACTCATACATCGAAATAAAACAAATGTAATATAACTAAGACAGATTTAAAGATAGCAAGATTTTCAGTCAGAGGAATGAATGCCCTTGGAGATTAGATTCCCTGCCAGCTGAGACAGCACTGATGGCAGATTAAGTATACAATAATTACTGGAATGAAAATCAGAGAAATAAACTTACATATTTCTTAACGTGACTCCAAATACATGTCAGTTATTGCTGATCTAAAACGAATAATTTAAGGCGCTTTTTGAACAGATGTATTGAAGTAACATTTCAATATGAATAGGCACAGATTTCCATATGGATGATCCATGAGATATTATCGTAAACTTCCCTACGTTAATCCTAACTTGCTGTATATAAAAGTCATGTGTTTGTCTAGTATTTCACTTTATACTTCAGGAAAAAGGATTCTAAACACGGCAGGTACAAGACAATTTCATGTTCCTGTCGTATTAAAAACCACTAAGTTTGAAGTGAATCTTGATGACGGCTTCAGATAAGATGTCGAAAATGTGAATTAGCATTGGGATGAATCCCCATTGGCTTACATACAGTTCCAACCCTGTTCAAGTTGACAAATGCCAAAAGCACCAAAGAATTCCCAAAAATCCTGATACGCAAATTAGAACACTCAAACATGAAGCAAACGCATTGCAAATGCGTTTCAAACTCTTTCCTACAAATGCATTTGAAATGTTTGGACAGCAAACATGTCTCAAACACTTCACGAAACATGTTTCAAACACTTTCACAAATTTCAAACACATGCAATTGTGTCAATGACATTTCACTGCACAGCAGTTTTCCTGAATGCTTGATGCTGGCAAAATGTACCCAACTCCAACAGGTTATGCATTGAGTTACATAAACCTAACACAGAAATAATACGGCTAAGGCTAGTGATTACAAAATGTACCCAACTCCAACAGGTTGTTGTCTTTGTGTCTTTTTGCCCAGAACCACTTCCTAGTAGTCAATATCCTATTCCGCAGTTCGAACTCTTTACCCTCCATAAGCTAACCTGTCCCTGTCTAACCTGTATATATATGGAATTACTATTGTCTATATTGCACACGTTCCTCTGTAAAATTTTGACATAGGCTGTATCAGCCCAAATAAATTAAAGGGTCTTCAGCGGGTAACTACTCAACATGTTTCGGAGCCTTTTACCCGTACACGTCTCTCTGAGTAGCGGCTCCTTGCCTAAGCTAAATATTCAGCAAAGACAACCCACATAATAATGAATAAATATGAACGTGGCAATTGATGAATTAGCTAAATATGTGAAGTTTTGCTTGTAAATGCAGAGCTTCATATCAAAGAAGATTACCTGTCAAACAAACCATAATTACCAAATTTTCATAGTACAGGTTCAGATAAGAACAATTTGACTTACCCCTGAACCAAAATGTACTCTTTCTAGCTGGACAGCTTTTCCTAGTTAAACCATCCGCCAATGTTTAACTGAAGTGGAAACAAGCTGGGGCATTATATTCAGTCCCAGTGATTGTAAAATAAACAGTTGCAGCTAGACCACCTGTACAAACCAAGGGAAATCCTAACAAGGACTGTAACAATGTACATCCTGTGCCAGGGATGTAAAACAAACTCCATGATGACACCTACTCCTCAAACAATTAAGTTCTATTTAACTGCCAACCCTGAGTCAATGTGTCAACTTAATGCATTGAGTTACATAAACCTAACACAGAAATAATGCTGTATTTGCAGGTAAAATAAATTTACTTGCACACTCATGAACATGCACTTAAATGCATGTAAAGGGGGGCAGAAGACTTTATGGGCCATATTGTTTTGATTGCCCCTCTCTATTCGATAGACCTGTTCATACCGAATTGAACTAAACTGTTCCGAACCGTAATTAATTATGCATTCCATTGTTGGCTTGGTTGTCCAATCAGCAAGTAGCTCACGCTGTTATATGTTAACAACGGATGCCACGGCTAAGGCTAGTGATTACAGCATGGATTGTGCTGAACAGTGCAAATCCTTTATCTAAAATGTCACATCGGTGGTGAAACGTGCATATATAGTTTGCTTTTTTCGTTAAATCCAAGCACATCCTGTGTTTTACTTATTTATCCTTCCACGTGTAATCCGGCAGCGTGGTCGAGCACAAAATGTAAACAAAGCAGGGTGTGCTTCCCGAACAGAACCGAATAAACCCGAGTTCTATGTATTGGTCTATTGTTTGACAAAGATGATTGACAAGTTTTTGGAAGGAACGGCCCATGAAACACAGCACCAGCCGCAGCTGCCACCCGTCTCTTAAACACTATCAAAGATCCACTTTGAACAACAATGTCACTTTGCAATTTTCAATTTACAGCAAATAGCATTTGCTTTGTTCCCATGTGTTTCTATTTATTCATTTTTACAAACCAAACCAATAATGTCATTCAAGAAAATTTAGAGAGTTGTTTTAGGTCTCCATCAATTTCAATTATTTACACGGTTAGAATTTAAGTCCTCAACTTGCCACACAAAGCAACTAGCTGTACAACAAATATGGTCCAGCAGTCTTGGTTTTTCGTGGCATCATTTTAACACCATGCCTTGAATATCAGCACCTTCATGTGGCGTCATTGTGTTTCCATACAGAATATGAACTTGCTAGACTCATCAAAAATGTTGAAGGTAACTTCCAGTGAGACACAGTTACCAGCTGTAGACTGTAATTATTCTTTTCTTCCCTGTGTCCTTTGCACCCTTTTCAGGGGCTTTGCTGATCCCAAATGGCCACGTGATTTAAGATATTTTACCTGCCAGGTTGCACATTTCTTGCTACATGGTGTAACAAGGGCAAAGGTATTGAAAGCTGGACACAAGATCAGTTGGAACCAATCACTGCTCACATTCAGCTAGCTTGCTGTGAATTGTACAACAGCAGTTGTTTACCTGTACAGTCAACATTAGCTCTTTAAACACCTGAGAAAAAATGTCAGCTCTTGATTATCTTGAATCACTTTTCTTTAACTTGCCTGATGGGAAACAAAGTTGTAAAGTGAACTTGCCTTGGGACATCAGGCACCTGCTAAATTCTTACCCTGATTTATGTTTCAAAAACAATGAAAGAAAATTGAAACCACTGTATGCAGCGTGAAAAAAAATTCCTGGAAAGTGGTCATATGGTCCATACAGATCATGTGACCTCGCCCATGGTCAACATGGTGATCAACATTTGTAAATCTTTCGGCGCCCAATATTGTAGCTAATGATTTTCTGCAATTACCTTTTACTGACACTTTCCACAACGATAATTAAACAAATTTCAATAGAAAGGCCTAATATGAATTCTTCATCATTAGGAAAGATATTATTTTTATGTCAGTATCCTGAACGTGAGTCACAATAGTCGAAGGAATGGGCTAAACTTTGAAGTTCGATGTGGCCAGGTGTGTTGTTACACTGCATGGATCGTGTGACACATTAACTTCTTGTTTATTTCAAACATACGAGATGATTTTTGATAAGCAGTGGTGTGCCTAATGATTAAATTATATATATGTGTGTGTGTATGTGTGTATATGTATGTTTAAGTGTACTGTGTGTGTACATGTATGTTTAAGTGTACTGTGTGTGTGTGTGTGTGTGTACATGTATGTTTAAGTGTACTGTGTGTGTGTGTGTGTACATGTATGTTTAAGTGTACTGTGTGTGTATATGTATGTTTAAGTGTACTGTGTGTGTACATGTATGTTTAAGTGTACTGTGTGTGTGTGTGTGTACATGTATGTTTAAGTGTACTGTGTGTGTACATGTATGTTTAAGTGTACTGTGTGTGTGTGTGTGTGTGTACATGTATGTTTAAGTGTACTTTCAAGTGTTGTTTTGTTTTTTTTTATTGTCACATGCATGTCACTCGGCATCTGATGACAGAATCTTTCTCATGTCTTCGGAATCTTTACCTGATTATCAGCCCATTTGGTACTACCGTACTTGGGGGGGGGGGGGGGGGGGGGCGGGGAGGGCCTAGGAGGCCCAGCATTTATTAACCTTTAATTTACTAATACGTGACTTATGAGAGCTTACATTGCTTTCCAATGCCACAATGAAAGTTGTTATGATAACAGTATATTGCATCATGAATGTGTTAGGGCTACATTTTATTTCATTAATATTTTGACAGAGAACACCACCGGGATGACTTTGACACCCATTGCATCTAGTAACAGATTAAAAACATTGATTATTTGTAAACAAGAGTCAAAGAGTTATTTCATTGCAGCAGATAACAATGTACTATGAATAGTGAACTGAATGCTGAATGGCCTTCTTAGGCAATGCCGAATTTGTGAAAGCAAAGTGGAATATTTCTTGCACTGACATGTTCTTTCTTTCTTTCTTTTCTTTCTCTCTCTCTCTCTCTCTCTCTCTCTCTCTCTCCCCCTCTCTCTTTCTTTCTTTCGTTTCTCTCTCTCTCTCTCTCCCTCCCTCCCTCCCTCCCACCCTCTTCCTCCTTCCTTCCTTCCTATCTTTCTTTCTTTCTTTCGTTTCTCTCTCTCTCTCTCTCTCTCCCTCCCTCCCTCCCACCCTCTTCCTCCTTCCTTCCTTCCTATCTTTCTTTCTTTCTTTACCAGCAAATTTGTCCGACACTTTTCTCGAACACTATTATACATAGAAACTCCAAACTTGTCATGATTGTACCTCCATACAACGAGTTTGACCGTTTTATACAAAGGAATTAAGATGTTTAAAATTATGCAAATTAGGGGCATTTTGAATTTTAAATTTTAAGAAAGAAAGAAAGAAAGAAAGAAAGAAAGAAAGAAAGAAAGAAAGAAAGAAAGAAAGAAAGAAAGAAAGAAAGAAAGAAAGAAAGAAAGAAAGAAAGAAAGAACAAAAAAATGTGTCTCGACACACACACACTTTAACTAAAGCTGGGCTAGGAATCAAGGTTAAAAGGGCACAGTACATAAGTCATGAGATTGAGAACATCCTGTGGAACAAGATATATTCTTGGAGATGCAACTTCACTTTTTTGCTCCATTTGGTATTTTACACCATTCAATTTGGTGCAAATTTTGCCCTTTGCAGCAGCGAAGAACATACTAGACAACTCACTGCCAATAACTTTCAGACTGTCAAACACGAGTCCGGTATCGAGTATTTGCGTTACCAAGAAAGCGTGTCCGAGTAAAACGTTCAAAGGGTGACTGAAAAATCGCAAGTGCAAGCCTTGAGGGGCCTTTGCTTGGCAAAATACCTGACAAGTACACATCTCATTGCGCAACAGATGTGGCAGACAAATCATTTTACCTTAATCCATGTACTGGTGCCACTGTACAAGCCTTATGTTTAATAACATGTCTGATGATTTGGATGACTTTGTTTGACCCTTTCGCAAGGAACATTCCACCAATTTTCAGCTTAATCTGAGAGATGGCTCTGGAGAAGAAGTTAAAAAAATAGCAAAAACAAAAAAGAAAAAAGAAAAAATACACAAAAAATAGAATAAAACTGCAGCACCACCTGGTGAACAAATCAAAAGAACTATTAGTCCCTAGCAATTTTCCTGTGTGATATCAAAGCAATTGGGTGAGACGTTTTGGAAAAAAAAGTGTTTTTAAAGATTCCCCCCCCCCCCCCAAGAAATAAAAAAAATTAAAAATTAAACAATCACTAGAGCATGAACATTTGTACAAACTTGGTAGGGACTACCCAAGGTACACTGCCACCAATTTGAAGTGAATCTAGCTGAGGGTTTTGGAGAAGAAGTCAATTGTTGACAAGGAACGACAGATGACAGAGGAAGGACTGCAACATAAGCTCAGCTACTGACAAGTCAGCTAGGCTAAAAATTCATAAAAACACAAAAATCACTGGACCAGGTACATTTGAACAAACTTGGTGGAGACCCACCCAAGGTACATTCCCACCAAGTTTGAGGTAAATCTTGCCAGTGGTTTTGGAGAAGAAGTCGAAAGTGTGAATTGTGGATGCTGACATATGCCAAACCACCGCATAATCTCAGCTGACTGATTAGTCAGCTGAGCTAACAAATTTTTAAATTCCTGGAATGTGACCATTTTGAAGAAACTTGGCCGAGACCCACAAAAGGCACAATGTTACCAAGTTTGAAGTGAATCTGGCCAACGGTTTTGCAGAAGTCAAAATGTATTTAATTGTGAACAGACGGACTTATGGGTGACATACGGAGGACCGAGCCCCCTAAAAGCTCAGCCTGACTAGCAAGTCAGCTGAGCTAATAATGAGCAAACATGTACACTGTCTAAATCATTTTATCAGTCTTAAACAAAATTTTCACAAAATGATTACCGTATTCATCTTATCAAGTGCACACTCTTTAATAAGTGCAAACTCCTTAATAAGTGCACACTCCTTAATAAGTGCACACTCCCTAATAAGTGCACACTCCCTAATAAGTGCACACTCCTTAATAAGTGCACACTCCTAAATAAGTGCACACCCCCTTTAAAAAAAAAACCCACAAAACCCTAAAATCCCCCATAGTTTCCAAAAAGCATTGTACAATTTATGATTACACTTAGGATCTACTTTTCTTTTTTTTTTGTTTTGTTTTTAGCTTTTGCAGGTGAAAATTTTTACAGCGCACTGTGTGCTTATTAAGATGAATACGGTACACATGCTTGAAATACGGGTATTTTGTTATAACATGCATATAGAGGGTGTCCTTTGCGTAGTGGAAGACAAAATGTTAATTGTGTGAAAATGTACTTGTGACCTTGAGTCATTTACTTACAACATCTCTGCCGCTTGCTGGAGATACACTTCCCATCTGGACATTTGTACTTGCAGGTGGTCACTGCAACCAGAATTCTTGTTTTGAACTACCATACACCAGTATAGCACCCATTTCCACCCACAAATAGTTCAGAATTGTACAGCTATAACCCATACTTTGACATTCAATAAATATTTATATCATTACAGCTTTCCATGGCATGGGTTGGAACCTATTAAGATAATAGGTGGCATCTACAATTCTCAGTCAAGCTGTTTTTCTTTATTGTTGAAATTTGATGAAAACACTGAAACGGACACTTGACCATCAGCCAGTTTGGGTTGGTTTAGGGGGGCAACAGTAAAGAAGTTGCGATGTTGTAGAATGACACCAAAATGGACATGTATTTGGCAAAAGAACTTTATAATTATTATTTAACTACTTAATTAATCAATTAATTAATTAACTTTATAATTATTAATTAATCACAAGGGCAATATCTGCCTTTTCACTCATGGCTCACTTTTGACATACAGTGCCGCCAGAAAGTTTTGCACCGTCTCCTCTGGTGGCCCCTCCGCGTGGTCCTCCTCAGGTACAACTTGTACAAGGGACTCATGCAGAGAACACTGTTAGGAAGTTTGATGTTAGTTACTCAATGTGCTTCTTGTACCTACCTGTGGCCCCCATTGGCACTAAACCGGTTATAGTGTCAGAATTATAATGTTTATTTACACTTTGAAAAGTGGTACCTGTAAGTGTTTCCACTGGTGACCCCCAGGGTTTTGGAGCAAGACTTTCTGCAGGCACTGTACCATGTACATAGGGAACAATGACAGCCCTGTGTTCAGTAAACTACAGTGGCGGTGTACTATTAATAAATACTGTGCCACTAAGTCAATGTCTCTTTTGTGTTCTCTCAGCTTGGCGGTGTACTATTAATAGCTTGGCATTTATGTACACATGGCAATCTACTAATGTGAAATGTTTACGGTGCTGTGCCAGTCCTCAAGGCACAGAGAGCTACTGAGTTAGCAAGTGGAATGTTAAAATGGTCCTACAACCTTGGGAATTTGACAAGGACTATGAAATGGACTTTATATAGAGGGGGGGGGGGGGGTCAGTACGCTGGTACAGGTAATAATTTTTGTAGAGTACGCAGTACGGATAATAAAAATCTTTCAAAATTTTGGATAGTACAAAGTACGTAAAATAAGAGGGCTTCCAGTATGCCAGTACGGTAAACAAGAAGCCCAAGTACGCCAGTACAGGAAACCCATTTCCCACCCTCTATATACATGAACTTCTTATAGAAGTCCATCAGGAAGTGTTACATCAAAGTCCTAGCTCTGAAAGTGCCAGTACTGTTGTTACATGAATATCTGATAATATTTATCCTACTTTGCTATTTGTCTAATCCCCCCAAAAATAAAGTGTACATTAGTACCCAGCGGTCCCTGTCTTGAGAGGATCCAGCCTAAGGGCAGGCCTCACAGTAGCCTATATCAAGGCAAAGCGCCTCTCATCAGAGGCACAATAGCATGGAAAAGATAGCAGCAGGGACCTGCTAAAAGTGGTCTTTCAACCCAGGTGACCTCTCAAGACAGGGACCATTATATCTGTACTTTACTTAAACCCCAATGTTTGTGAAGACATGCACATGCACACACAAATGTTAAAAATCAAATATAACATGTATAATGCAAATGATGACTGGGACAATAAAATAACTGCATTCTAAAATTAATAATACTTCGAACAGAATCAGAGATTCCTAGCCACATGCTCACCTCACTGTGTTTTACTGGTAATCATAGCCTCATGGCTAGGCTTGTAAATATTGGTAATTTATAAGTGATTGGGAAAGCAATTTTAAATAATTTTGAAATATTTGTTACAGAATGAAAAAGTAAATAAATAAAATCAAAAAAAGAGTATTGCAGCATCACCTATTGAACATGCAAACTTGGTAAAAGTCCACTCATGGCCAGTTGCACACGTCGGTGTTAACCCCAGAGTTAACTCATGGTCAAAATAGGTGACTCCAGGTCATGAAACCACAGGTTAACTAGGAGTTAACTCCTGGTTGAATGGCGAAAGGTTGGTTTGCAGACGGTGGAGTCAAGTACAGGTTACACAACCACAGGTGGAATCCACATTAACATGCCTCAAGTGAACGTGGCAACTTTTCTATACAATCAAAGGCACCTGTTTAACGTGTGTGGTTTCATAAATGCACAGGACTTGCATGGTTGCAGGGATAAGACAGTAGCAGAAAAATTGTGTCCACATTATGACTGGAAAAACTAAAGTGAACTTTACGCCATTGGAAAAGGAGATACTGGCAGAGCTCGTTGAAGAACAAAAAGATATCATTGAGAACAAGAAGAATGATGGGCGTATGATTCAAAAGAAAGAAAAAGCATGGCAAAGCGCAACTGAACTGAACTATGGTAGCCATTTAATATATCACAGTAATGTAAAATATATATATCCAAGATTGGAACATAAAGTGGTCATTTATACTACCATTCACTGAATTGAAAGTGCAATGAGTTCTGGAAAATTAAAGAAATTGATGGAGATTAATCTTTTTGTTAATTTTATTCTCTCCATAACTTCCTAAATATGATAAGCTTATTGTTGAATTTAACTCATTGGCCCCTGAAGTGGGACTGAGTCAACAGCTTTCCTTGGCGAGCTCTGGATGCAATGCGATCAGAGCGTGCCATGGAAAGCTGTTGACCATGGGCATATAATTTTGCAAGATCTTCCATACAAGTTTCATCCAAAAATAATCCCTAATTTAGTAAAATAGAATTGGTAGAAATTTTCAGATTCGAGATCGAATAGGAACATGAGTCCAATCAATGGCACCCACAATGCCAGGTAAACCTGCTATGGCATAAAACTGTTCCTGTATCATGCCAACTTCTCTTCCCTGTGGAAAAATATGAATTGGCGGTAAAATGATCCTAGTGCTCTGCTGCAAACAGGTATTATCCTGCTAACCGTGCTGGTGTGGACGCCAAATAAATCTCCACCATTCCTCAGAAATGTTCCTCTAGAATAAAACTGTAGTGTTATCAACAGTTGCAGAACTGGAGGCACAGACGCTACCTTTGTCTGTGTGGGTTGAAGTCTGGCTTCTATCAAATCAAGTATCTTCAGAACCACATGTTTAAGAAGATGAAATGTGAACATAGGCCCAGCGTCGTCATACTTTTCAAATGCATTGCTCCTGTCCTGAATGACTGGAGTTCTCCTCAAAATCCTCTCTACAGTTTTGACACGATCGAGAAGCACTAGATATGCAGCCATGTTAGTTGTGTGCTCTATTCACCCTCCACTGCAAAGTGTAAACCACTCCCTAACTGCTGAGAATAAGGGGAAAGATGTACATGTAATACCAAAACAAAAAGCCAAGTGAAACCAGCAGTTAACCAAGGCCCAGGTCTTGGTCAGGGTTGACCACCAGTTTAACTCACAGTCAGCAATGACACCGAGGTGTGCAACCCAACATTTCACTTAACCATAGGTTAACACTTGGTTATTATGACCACGGGTTAACTCAGACGTCTGCAACTGGCCATTAGGGTACATCCCCCACATTTGTAAGTATCTGGCTAATGGTTTTTGAGAAGTGAAAAGTGTGAACTGTGAAGAGGTAAACAAAGAGATGTTGCACAAAAAGTGATCACAAAACCTCTGCTGATTGACAAGTAATCCAGCTAAAAAAAAAAAAAAATTATTCCATTAGGGGTTTAACTACTTTTGGGGAGGTTTGGACGTTCAACTGATCCCACACCATGAAGGCTTGGCAGGTTTTGTTCATGCCCAACGAAGGAAGGCATGCACGGCGGCCAAGCCTTCATGTGGAAGGGCTTAGTTGAGGGAGGCATGTGCACTGAGTGCCGGGCTTAAGGTAGACTTCACATTATGCTTTGTTTATGAAAGCAAGGTTGATGAAACACAATGGCCTGGCTGGTGACATAGCAAACTTACCTTGGTAATGGACATGAGGTCTTAGTTGCTGGGCGTTGATACAAATATATTCCCAGGAAAAAAGATGCATTTGCCTTGCCATCACAGGTGACTGGGATAGAATTTTGATTCAAACATGTTTATTAATTTTGGATACTGGACCAAATATTCCATACAATGGCCAGTACAACGGATTCTCAAGACATTTGGGGAATATAACAATTTGAAGAAACCAGAGACACCAATCTAAGCAGCTCTCCACTGAGCATAAAGAGGATCTGGGCCACAGTTTTTAAAATGAGGAAAATTCAAATTTTTAACAGATGGTGAGCTTGACTGGACTATAGGCAACTGACTACGATCAGCTCATCTGACCAGTATGCAAGTGAGCTCAAAACTGTGTTGAAGTATCTTTTTCACTGACCATTGTTAGCATTTAAGTGGTGATAAAACCATTAAGTTCCCTTCACAAGTCACTCAATTACTCCACATTAATTTAGCTCTAAATCATCCTTATGAACTTTATTGATACTTACAGCAGTTATTAGATATATAGGTACATGCACCAGAATTCGGACACTTCTTCTCGTCATAATAGCAACCATTTGCTGTAAGAGAGAGAGAAATATCAAAAGCATGAAAATACTCCCACTCCTTGAACTTCCTTCTTTGCAGGACCTCCCCTACGTCACCTCAAAAGTGCTTATATATAGCACGGGGTCTCTCAACGAAGGTTAAAGGTCAAATAGCATGGAACTGGCAGCAATAGAGTCCAGTAAATGATGCCTTAATAAGCAGACGGTCACGCCATGGAAGGACTACATCACACAGTTGTCATTGTGAAGAGCATCATGGTCTCACCAATGAAGGACTACATCACACAGTTGTCACTGTGAAGGGCATCATGGTCTCACCAATGAAGGACTACATCACACAGCTGTCATTGTGAAGAGCATCATGGTCTCACCAATGAAGGACTACATCACACCGTTGTCATTGTGAAGAGCATCATGGTCTCACCAATGAAGGACTACATCACACAGCTGTCATTGTGAAGAGCATCATGGTCTCACCAATGAAGGACTACATCACACCGTTGTCATTGTGAAGAGCATCATGGTCTCACCAATGAAGGACTACATCACACCGTTGTCATTGTGAAGAGCATCATGGTCTCACCAATGAAGGACTACATCACACAGCTGTCATTGTGAAGAGCATCATGGTCTTACCAATGAAGGACTACATCACTTCAGTGTAGTCATTACACTTACTTGATGCTGTTTTGGGGAATTTTATCATGCAAATCAAGAAACTCCGTTTGTTATTTAAAGCAGCAAAATTAAGTTGTTTTTTTTTGTATGAGCAAAAATCGGAACATATGAGCAGTCACTGGATGTCTCCAGTAAGCGCACATACATGTGAGGGTCACATGACCTTGAAAGTGAGATCAATACACGGTCTCAAAAATGTGATTAAGTAAATAAATAGTGTCTAGGTAAAATCAAGGCAAAGTTGAGTTTGTTGCAGCATGTGATTCAAGAGACATTTTACTCACACAGATTTAGCTAAGCATGCACAGTTGGACAAGCTGGAAACACTATTATACCCCCTGGAGTTTGTTTGAGGGGAAATAATGATATACAAATGAGTATGTTTCGATTACCAGTATTGTACTCACAACATCTAATGGAGCTCCGAGAGACACAACTACCATCTTGACATCGGTATCGGCACCTAACACCTACAATAAAAGTACAATTTTGGAATAAACAAGTCCTTAAAAAGGATGCAAGAAACATATGGAAAACCTTTCCTACTGATAATGGCAACTGATACAGGGAAACTTTTATGTAATTTTCATTTTGAAAAGTTATATGGATCAGTGTAATAATTATTTCAAATCACAATAACCAATCAAAATCATTATTCTATATTTAATTCAATATTCAAATTCAGGCAGTGTAAAATGACATACATACTAGAAACTATTAAGACACATCCGTTAACTCTTTCACTGCCATATTTGGAACTGAGTCAACAGCTTTGCTGGGCATGCACCAAGAGCATTCCCAGGAAAGCTGTTGCCCTGGACTATTTTATTTCATATAACTACTGCATGCTGGCACTTAAACGAAAGCTGTTGCCCTGGACTATTTTATCTCATATAACTACAGCCATACTGGCACTTTAACGAAAGCTGTTGCCCTGGACTATTTTATCTCATATAACTACAGCCATGCTGGCACTTAAACGAAAGCTGTTGCCCTGGACTATTTTATCTCATATAACTACAGCCATGCTGGCACTTAAACGAAAGCTGTTGCCCTGGACTATTTTATCTCATATAACTACAGCCATGCTGGCACTTAAACGAAAGCTGTTGCCCTGGACTATTTTATCTCATATAACTACAGCCATGCTGGCACTTAAACGAAAGCTGTTGCCCTGGACTATTTTATCTCATATAACTACAGCCATGCTGGCACTTAAACGAAAGCTGTTGCCCTGGACTATTTTATCTCATATAACTACTGCATGCTGGCACTTAAACGAAAGCTGTTGCCCTGGACTATTTTATCTCATATAACTACAGCCATGCTGGCACTTTAACGAAAGCCCTTTTTACAAGGAACATAAATCTGGCACTCTTATTATCCTAAATGTTAATTGCAACCGTGTGCTCACATTAGCGGGTTCATGAACATGTCATTCCAATTATGGTGCCAGTGTTTGTTCAAAGACAGTCGCGTAATGTAGTTTTTCCTTCAAATGTAGTAATAAATAATTTTATTTTCAGACATTGTTTGTAATCAAACAGTCTTCCAGCCTTTATAAAGTTACTAGCCACAACAACAGTCTTCCTGCCTTTATAAAGTTACTAGCCACAACAACAGTCTTCCTGCCTTTATAAAGTTACCACAACAGTCTTCCTGTCTTTATAAAGTTACTAGCCACAACAACAGTCTTCCTGCCTTTATAAAGTTACTAGCCACAACAACAGTCTTCCTGCCTTTATAAAGTTACTAGCTACAACAACAGTCTTCCTGCCTTTATAAAGTTACTAGCCACAACAACAGTCTTCCTGCCTTTATAAAGTTACTAGCCACAACAACAGTCTTCCTGCCTTTATAAAGTTACCATAACAGTCTTCCTGTCTTTATAAAGTCTAACTCAGTTTTAACATGAATGTAAAAAAGGCCATGAGGCATGTTCACGGTGAGAAATATTGTTTTGAAATTACTCCTCTGCAGGACAAGGAACACAAATTTTCATTTGTCCTACCTAATGCTGAAAAAGTGTACCTAGTTTTGGTCTGAAAGGGCATGTTTTCATGGATGTCATTATGTCATACAGTGATGTCATTATGTCATACAGTGATGTCATTATGTCATACAGTGATGTCATTACGCCATATAGTGATGTCATTATGTCACACAGTGATGTCATGTGTCTGTTATGCCAAAAAACTTTGAAATTCAACATATAGTGAATTTTGCCAATCAAAAGTATTTTTCCATGAGACAAGTGAAATTTAAGAGTCACTTGTCCTCAAAAGGATTTCACTGGTCTCCGACAATAGGATAAAAGGAATTTCTGCTCCCTGGAGCAAATACAAGTGGTGATAAACATGTTACATGTCAGCATACAAGTGGTGATAAACATATACAGTTCACATGGCAGGCTGTTCACTCACTGAGCACATTATTCCAGCTTTGAAAACTCAATGTTAGATTCAAACAAAATCAAAACAAAAACCTTACTGCAGTCCCCAGATGTGTAGATGCAGGAACCATCTGGACATTTCTTCTGATAATAGTAACAACCATTTGCTGTAAGAAAGTGAAAAACAGAAAAATCATAATCCCCGACCCTTTCATTTCATTCAAAAAGGCTTTTACCCTGCAGGATCCAGTGTAGTGCCATACTTGTACATGTACATGTATATTATACAGACAATTTAATGTATTTGCAACTTTACTGACTGTACATTACGATCCAATCAGGTGAAAGCCGGAAAATGCCATAGTTGACTGGCTCTTGACTCAGGACCAGTTGTAGCAGACATGTTTGTGCCATATGTACATGTACATGTATCTCCACATCTACAAAATGGTAACCATTTTAAAATCATGAAAACATTAAACAAGGTGTAGGGCCTTTATTTTTCTGTTTTTAACGGAAACGGGACGGAATAATGAATTTTTGTCACCTCTCAAACGGAATTTGCTGTTTTGCCCTTATGTGTTTTACATACAAACAGAACTACTGAAATGGAATTTGGAAATTTCTGGCTGGTGAAACGGAATTTCTTTTTTGAAACGGAAAAATACAGGCCCTAAAGGTGGGCCCATACACCAAATGCTATGCCGTGCTGACATATGATCAGATGATAATAATGTCAAGGGGCCCATGGGCCTAATGCTGTGCTGGCACAGTGGCTCCACCTACATCTTTATTTCAAAGTTGCATGTCTTCAAGTGGCTTCTGAACATATAAGTTTATGTGATGTTAGTGTCTATTTGTGCACCAGATGGCACTTCGCTCCACAAGTAATCATAGCTTATTTCTGCAATCCATGTGATGGATGATGTTGTACGTGCAAGACAACAATGAGTGAGTCCTTAACTTTATGTCCTCAGTGACCTTGGGACAAAAGATCAAGGTCACCAAGATTATGTGATACAAGAGGCTCACGGGCCTGGTGCTGTCCTGACATTGCCTTTAATGTCCAAGCTACACCCTGCCATTACAAAATCACCTCTTTTAGCTTTACAGGCAAGGTGACTTCACAAAAATAAGTCAACATCACTGATATTAGATAACATTCTAGCATTGGACACAGTTTATATACATGTATCTTATGAATTTGGCAAGTTTAAACCAAAATTACTTTTACAGATATGGAATTTTATATCTTAAAACACATTTTGGCTCATAATTTCCATAAAATTATACAGGTGACGGCACTAGCATCATTAGCACTTTAGATTTTGACCTCTCCCACAATCAACAAGTCAAGGTCACTGATACTAGATAACATTCTAGCATTAGACATAGTCTATATATCCCATAAATTTGGCAAGTCTAAACAAATTACTTTTCCAGATATGGAATTTGATATCTGAAAACAGATTTTGGGTCATAATTTCCATTTTATTATTAGGTGGCGCCACAGGCATCATTAGCAACTTAGATTTTGACCTCCCCAACAATCCCACCAAATTTCGTGAAGACTGATCAGAAATTAAAGATGCTACAGTGTTCACAAGATTTTCATATTTTGAATTTTGCAGAATATTGTAGGTGCTGCCACCAATGTCATAAGGGACCTAGATTTTCATACACCCTATAAGTCCTGAAGGTTATATTGGGTTAACCTGAAAACTGTTGACTGTATTGAGCTAACAGCCCAAAAGTTTGCGGACAGAAGGACAGAATGACGGATGTCTCAATTGAAACTATGTTTTCTACATTCAGTCTTGAGTACCAATTAAAGACGAAATAGATGATGTGAAATAAGGCAAAAGACCTAAGCCACTTATTTCACTAGGTAAAACGAATATATTGGCAGGGAACCTTATGAAGGTATAAAGCAGCTTCCCACTTAAGACGGACTAGAGAATTTTCTCCGGGCAGGTCAAGTTAACTTTACGCACGCTACTTTCTCATTTACCACCTATACATCTAAAGCTCTACCTAACCCTTTCTATATCTATTTTGACATAATTTGATTAAAGTCCTTGACATAGTATTGTATTTTGTTAATTTTGTATCATACCTCTGGATACTTTTCAACAAAGTCTTTTGAAGTTTGTATGTCTTATAATCCATACACTATAGTTTTATGTACAAATTACAGACTTGTCTGATGAAATCATTTGTCTGTGTAGTATTTCTCGCAATTCTATTCACTTGTACGATGCAAACTCCATATGCTGGATCCTCTGGAACATTTCCTGTGAACTCATTCCATACCACTCCCTTACTTTTCCATATATATACCCAGATTTAAGATGACAATTGCATATTTAAATTCTTCATGAAAAGAGCTTTTGTTCAAGTACCAACATGCCTATAGTCTTAAGACAGTGGTTCTGGCACTGCCTGGCAAGTCATGCTGCAGCTGCTGCAAGGGTAGCTGCAGCATGACTTGCCAGGCAGTGCAGAACCACTGACCAAGGCCTTTCACCATAGTATGGAATGAGTTAAATCAGGGTATGATATAATTTCAAACTTGAAATTTACTCTCTTCTCAAATATTTTAGTGGCATACTGTCTGCCTACTATATTTATGTCAAGATCAAAGAAAGTTGCCTTTGTACTACTTTCATTTTCCATGTTCAGAATAAATTCCTTTGGGTAGATGTTCTTCCACTGCTTCTTGATCTTATCGTCATAGTTTAAGGTACACAGGTCATTGATGAATCTTCTTGTGTGTGAATAAAATCTACGAGCTGTTGTGTAGTCTTTACCAACTTTTCCATCCATTGTGACTGATAATAGCGTAAATGAGGTGGACGGACATGAGCGATTGTATAAGCTGTGTGACCTTAGGTCAGCAGAGCTAAAAATCCATTTCCTGAATGCAACCATCTGTGACCTGTGAGAAAGTAGGTTAAGGTTATATACATTGAGCAATATCAAACTGCTACATGATACACATTGAGCAATATCAAACTGCTACACGATACACATTGAGCAATATCAAACTGCTACACGATACACATTGAGCAATATCAAACTGCTACATGATACACATTGAGCAATATCACTCTGCTACATGATACACATTGAGCAATATCAAACTGCTACACGATACACATTGAGCAATATCAAACTGCTACATGATACACATTGAGCAATGTGAAACTGCTACACGATACACATTGAGCAATGTCAAACTGCTACATGATACACATTGAGCAATATCAAACTGCTACAAGATACACATTGAGCAATATCAAACTGCTACACGATACACATTGAGCAATATCAAACTGCTACATGATACACATTGAGCAATGTGAAACTGCTACACGATACACATTGAGCAATGTCAAACTGCTACATGATACACATTGAGCAATATCAAACTGCTACAAGATACACATTGAGCAATATCAAACTGCTACATGATACATATTGAGCAATATCAAACTGCTACACGATACACATTGAGCAATATCAAACTGCTACACGATACACATTGAGCAATATCAAACTGCTACACGATACACATTGAGCAATATCAAACTGCTACATGATACACATTGAGCAATATCAAACTGCTACATGATACACATTGAGCAATATCAAACTGTTTCACGATACACATTGAGCAATATCAAACTGCTACATGATACACATTGAGCAATATCAAACTGCTACACGATACACATTGAGCAATATCAAACTGATACATGATACACATTGAGCAATATCAAACTGCTACATGATACACATTGAGCAATATCAAACTGCTACATGATACACATTGAGCAATATCAAACTGCTATATGATACACATGCGGTATATTTAGTGTCAGAATTTAAATAATTTTATGATTGAATAGAAAGTTTAGAAGGAATTATGACTCATCTGTTTTGTTAAACCATACTCTTGATAATGCAGTTGGATTTTCAAAGATTATGAGTCAGAGCTATATAAGGAGTCTGTGTCATAAGATTATGAGTCAGAGCTGTGTATATAAGGGGTCTGTGTCATAAGATTATGAGTCAGAGCTGTGTATATAAGGGGTCTGTGTCATAAGATTATGAGTCAGAGCTGTGTATATAAGGGGTCTGTGTCATAAGATTATGAGTCAGAGCTGTGTATATAAGGAGCCTGTGTCATAAGATTATGAGTCAGAGCTGTGAATATAAGGAGTCTGTGCCATAAGATTATGAGTCAGAGCTGTGTATATAAGGAGTCAGTGTCATAAGATTATGAGTCAGAGCTATATAAGAAGCCTGTGTCATAAGATTATGAGTCCGAGCTGTTTATATAAGAAGCCTGTGTCATAAGATTATGAGTCAGAGCTGTGAATATAAGGAGTCAGTGCCATAAGATTATGAGTCCGAGCTGTTTATATAAGGAGCCTGTGTCATAAGATTATGAGTCAGAGCTGTTTATATTATAAGGAGCCTGTGTCATAAGATTATGAGTCAGAGCTGTGAATATAAGGAGTCTGTGCCATAAATTTATGAGTCGGAGCTGTGAATATAAGGAGTCAGTGTCATAAGATTATGAGTCAGAGCTGTTTATATAAGGAGTCTGTGTCATAAGATTATGAGTCAGAGCTGTTTATATTATAAGGAGCCTGTGTCATAAGATTATGAGTCAGAGCTGTTTATATAAGGAGCCTGTGTCATAAGATTATGAGTCAGAGCTGTGTATATAAGGAGTCTCTGCCATAAGATTATGAGTCAGAGCTGTTTATATAAGAAGCCTGTGTCATAAGATTATGAGTCAGAGCTGTTTATATAAGGAGCCTGTGCCATAAGATTACGAGTCAGAGCTGTGTATATAAGGTGTCTGTGTCATAAGATTATGAGTCAGAGCTGTTTATATAAGGAGCCTGTGCCATAAGATTATGAGTCAGAGCTGTTTATATAAGGAGCCTGTGTCATAAGATTATGAGTCAGAGCTGTTTATATAAGGAGCCTGTGTCATAAGATTATGAGTCAGAGCTGTTTATATAAGGAGCCTGTGTCATAAGATTATGAGTCAGAGCTGTGTATATAAGGAGTCTGTGCCATAAGATTATGAGTCAGAGCTGTTTATATAAGGAGCCTGTGCCATAAGATTATGAGTCAGAGCTGTGTATATAAGGAGCCTGTGTCATAAGATTATGAGTCAGAGCTGTGTATATAAGGAACCTGTGCCATAAGATTATGAGTCAGAGCTGTGTATATGAGGAGCCTGTGTCATAAGATTATGAGTCAGAGCTGTTTATATAAGGAGCCTGTGTCATAAGATTATGAGTCAGAGCTGTGTATATAAGGTGTCTGTGTCATAGAGTCAGAGCTGTGTATATAAGGAGTCTGTGTCATAAGATTATGAGTCAGAGCTGTGTATATAAGGAGTCTGTGTCATAAGATTATGAGTCAGAGCTGTGTATATAAGGAGTCTGTGCCATAAGATTATGAGTCAGAGCTGTGTACATAAGGAGCCTGTGTCATAAGATTACGAGTCAGAGATGTGTATATAAGGAGTGTGCCATAAGATTATGAGTCAGAGCTGTGTATATAAGGAATGTGTCATAAGACTAGAACAGACTGATTTTCCAACAGAAAATCAAATGTCTCTCGGTGGAACACTTACGTCTCTGAACAAGCTACAGGTGATAACAAATTACAAATGACCAAGTTTGCTTGAAAATTACAATCCTATTTTAGCTCTCACTTGTGACCTTGAAAATTAGGTCAAGGTCATCCAAATACAATCCCAACCTAGGTCTTGCCAAGATACATAATCCTACCAAGTTTCATTAAATTCCATCAAGTCCTTCAAGACTTATCGCCAGAAAAGCAATTTCACATAAGTGACCCTGTGACCTTGAGAATTCGCTCTTGGTCATCCAAATACGATCTTAACCTAGGTCTTGTCTAGATACATAGTCCTACCAAGTTTCATCAAATTCCATCCTGTTCTGAATGACTTATCGAACAGAAACCAATTTCACATAAGTGACCCTGTGACCTTGAAAATTAGGTCAAGGTCACCCAAATACAATCCCAACCTAGGTCTTGCCATGATACAAAATCCTACCAAGTTTCATCAAATTCTATCAAGTTCTTCAAGACTTATCGCACGGAAACCAATTTCACATAAGTGACCCTGTGACCTTGAGAATTCGCTCTTGGTCATCCAAATACGATCCCATCCTAGGTCTTGCCTAAATACATAATCCTACCAAGTTTCATCAAATTCCATCTTGTTGTGAATGACTTATCGAACGGAAACCAATTTCACATAAGTGACCCTGTGACCTTAAAAATTAGGTCAAGGTCACCCAAATACAATCCCAACCTAGGTCTTGCCAAGATACATAATCCCATTAAGTTTCATCAAATTCCATCAAGTTCTTCAAGACTTATCGTATGGAAACCAATTTCACAAGTGACCCTGTGACCTTGAGAATTCGCCCAAGGTCATCCAAGTACAATCCCAACCTAGGTCTTGCCAAGATACATAATCCTACCAAGTTTCATCAAATTCCATCCTGTTCTGAATGACTTATCGCATGGAAACCAATTTCACATAAGTGACCCTGTGACCTTGAGAATTCGCTCAAGGTCATCCAAATACAATACCAACCTAGGTCTTGGCAAGATACATAATCCTACCCAGTTTCATCAAATTCCATCCTGTTCTGAATGACTTATCGCACGGAAACCAATTTCACATAAGTGACCCTGTGACCTTGAGAATTAGGTCAAGGTCACCCAAATACAATCCCAACCTAGGTCTTGCCTAGATACATAATCCTACCAAGTTTCATCAAATTCTGTCAAGTCCTTCAAGACTTATCGCACGGAAACCAAGTGTTGAAGAACATAAACAACAACAACAACAACAAGAAGAAGTAGAAGAAGAAGAAGAAGAAGCGGAAGAAACGGGCACTAAAACAATATGTCCCTCGGCTTCCACCGGGAGACATAATTATGAGTCAAAGCTGTGTATATAAGGAGTCTGTGTCATAGAGTCAGAGCTGTGTATATAAGGAGCCTGTGTCATAAGATTATGAGTCAGAGCTGTGTATATAAGGAGTCTGTGTCATAAGATTATGAGTCAGAGCTGTGTACATAAGGAGTGTGTCATAAGATTATGAGTCAGCGCTGTGTATATAAGGAGTCTGTGTCATAAGATTATGAGTCAGCGCTGTGTATATAAGGAGCCTGTGTCATAAGATTATGAGTCAGAGCTGTGTATATAAGGAGTCTGTGTCATAGAGTCAGAGCTGTGTATGTAAGGAACCTGTGCCATAAGATTATGAGTCAGAGCTGTGTATATAAGGAGTCTGTGTCATAAGATTATGAGTCAGAGCTGTGTATATAAGGAGTCTGTGTCATAAGATTATGAGCCAGAGCTGTGTATATAAGGAGTCTGTGTCATAAGATTATGAGTCAGAGCTGTGTATATAAGGAGTCTGTGTCATAAGATTATGAGTCAGAGCTGTTTATATAAGGAGTCTGTGTCATAAGATTATGAGTCAGAGCTGTGTATATAAGGAGTCTGTGTCATAAGATTATGAGTCAGAGCTGTGTATATAAGGAGCCAGTGCCATGCCTGGCAGATTCTTTGCTCTCAACTTTGGTTTAAACATATTTATTGCAAAAACAATTGGCCAACAGGCGATGCCTATATGAAGGCCTCTTGCTCTCAACTTTGTCGGGAGTTGTACGAATACATAACAAAATTAAGAAGATATGCAAACCTACAGACCTGACTGATTTATAATAAAAACCGCGCTCAAAAGACCAGATAACACTCTGTGCCCACAATCCTTTCCCTTCAAAAGACCAGATAACACTCTGTGCCCACAATCCTTTCCCTTCAAAAGACCAGATAACACTCTGTGCCCACAATCCTTTCCCTTCAAAAGACCAGATAACACTCTGTGCCCACAATCCTTTCCCTTCAATTCTGCATTTTTTTTCCCTTTGAGACTTCACAGTTGCTCTATTAGAGTAAATTGCACCAAAAATGTGATGAAACTGTGATGAATTCTTCTTGAGATATTGTAGTAACAAGATTGTCCACTTGTGTGACACAGATGGACTTCAAAGATATGCTTCAAAAGTTTATTAGTTTAAAAATAAAAAGAGGAAGCTAGTTTTCTATGGGAATCTGGTCTACTATAATGTGCATCTATGATAAAAATTTGATGAAGCTACAATGCATTCTTCTTGAGATATTATGATAATGTCTTTCTCTTGTGCACCACTCAGAGAGCCTTCAAACAAATAATTAAAAATTTCATGAAAAATTTATAAACATAAAGAGGACACCGGTTTTAGCTAGGAACCTGGTCCATCATAAGATACACCTCTGACAAAAATTTGGTAAAGGTGTGGTCAATACTTCTTGAGATATTGCCGTAACGTAGTCAGGGTTGATGCCACAGGGACGGCCTTCAAATAAATACATTAAAAGTTTCATAAAAAGTTTTAAAATAATCAGAGGAAGTCGCTTTTCCAAAGGATCCTGGTACATTATAAAGTGCTTATCAAAAAAAGTTGGTAAAGCTATGGTGATCATTTTTTGAGATACACCGGTAACTTCGACAAGAAGGATGGAGGGACAACGCAGGGGATGACAATACCCTCCGGCACTTTATGTGCCGAGGGTAACAAACCAAATGTACAGTCTCCAGCAAAGTACGCTGTCAGACGTAGAAAAGAAGAGGCAGTCCTTTATAAGGTGCACCATTTCATTGGAACAAAAGCCAATAAAAAATGAGCAAAAATATAACTGTCTACATCTGATTCAATATTTATATTGCGAACTTAATTTTCTCAAGAAAATTACTGAAAATAATGATATATTGTCATTACATACATAGAGAGGGTGTCATTTGTGTTGTGGAAGGCAAATTGTTAATCATATGAAAAGGTACAGCATGTGACCTTGAATCATTTACTCACAACATCTCTGCTGCTTGCTGGAGATACACTTCCCATCTGGGCATTTGTACTTGCAGGTGGTCACTGCAAACAGAGGTCTTGTTTTGAACTTGCATACGTACACAATTACATGTATATCACCCATTTCAACCATCAGACAGTCCAAAATTTTAAAGCAATAAGACATACTTTGACATAAAATAAATATTTGGCTTATTATATGCTTCAGTGTCACTGTAATTTCAAGACCATAGTATTTTATGTTCCGAACGGGCAGGACTCGAACCTGCAACCTTTGGCCCTAGACGCCTACCTGAAATGGGAAATGCACATATCCACTCAACCAAATCCCCATTCTTAAAAAGAATGGTTTAATGGAGGAAGTTATGTGCAAGTGCCATATCAACATGGTTGTCTATTATTGTTATAAACCCTTCCCCCTGGAATTAAGAGTGAGTCAACAGCTTTCTTTGGCATGACTTGGAACCTGAAAAGATAACAGGTTGCATCTACAATTCTCAATCAAGTTGTTTTTCATTACTGTTGAAATTAGATGAAAACACTGAAGTTGATGACATTTGATCACCAGCCAGTCTTGGCCAGTTTAAGGGGAAAAGTGTTAATATTTAATTTCAGATGTTGTAGAAGGACACATACAGCCAGATGTACTAGGCAATTTAAATTTATTTGTTGGCCACCATGGCAGTTTGTGCATCTTCACTGATGGTTCACTTTAATATATATAAGGAACAGTGACAGTCCTGTGCTCAGTTGATCTCACGCTTAAATAACAGTGACCCTGCACTATATCAATTAAAGTTGGGCCATTAAGTCAAAGTCTCGCGTGTGTTCTGTCAGCTTGGCTTTTATACTAATGTCAAATGTAATCAGGTGCTATACAGTCCTCAAGGCACAGACAGCTATTGAGTTAGCAAGTAGGAAGTTAAAATGGTCCTACAACCTTGGGAATTTGACAAAGACCATGAAACACAGACATGAGCAGTCGCATAAGCTCTGCGACCTTTGGTCAGCAGAGTTAAAAAGGTTTTATGAGCCAGAAATAGAGCTGGCCTTCCGTAGGTGACCATCAGCTGTGAGAGGCTCAAATGCCATGATGTATAACCCTATCAGCTTCATCTGGCCATATTCAACCATTTAACCAAGACAACCAATATGAAACAATTAAAGGACACAAGACTGTGAATAAACACTGACACAGCATGTCAAACTATCATATAACTAGAAAAGAAGATTTGCTTCAAAGCAAATCTGTCTGTGCCTTCAAAAGTTATAAATATTATATGCTACAAGTTTGGTGCTTTGGTACTTCACATTCCATTAGGCTAAGGCCTAGCTGAAAATTTCAAAGTCCAAATGACCTTGAACCTTGACGTTTGGAGGTCACATGCAAATAACAAAAATGTGCAGTGTTACAATATCTACAATTTTCATCTAACATGATCAAAATTGGATAAAAATTGACCAAGCTATCACTGAAAAACAAAATTCAAATGGCAAAATGACCTGGACATTTGACCTTTTTGGCAATTGTGCCACCAAAACCTGTCAGATCTACACACATTGAACATGAAACAAAGTTATCTTTTTTCCTTTCACAACACTTACTGGCAGTAGTCCTTCCACACAGACTGGAAAACCAGATGCATGATCCATCCGGGCACTTTTTAGGACGAACAGCAGTACATCCATTTGCTGAAAGCAAGCAAAAAGTTAAAATTAAATTACCTTCTGACCTGATTTTCATGTATTCGTAAGACCAGGCAAGCCCAGTAGCAGTCAAAACTCAATAAGTAAAAAACTCCGACCAGTTTCGCTCTTTACTCTGAGCTCTTCGGGATGTGAAATAAAAACAATGTTAAAATAGGCTGCTTATATAGCAGGGAGTAGCCACTGAGCAACGTCACCTAAAAATGAACGTTCCTGGGTTAAGGCTCATCTGCCAGTCTAACTGCCAGATTGACGTGTTGCTGTGAACATATGGATTCCTCACATCATAATAGATCTCACATGCCCCACAGGCCAATGTACAGTTTGGTAACCATGTGTCACCAAGCGTCATTAAGGAAAGTGAATAATAACTGTGGTCCATGGTCCATTTGTTATGTGCAGCAGACTCCTCTTACGTGCATCTGCTATAAATATATGAAACTGTATCAACTGATAGCCTTTTCTCCATAAAAGACTTCACAGTGTTTTCTGGAGCTCCCATGATTTTAGTATACTCTCGGTCCCTGAGGAGTCCCACACTGAACAAAATGCAAACAAGTTTTGGCAGTATTCAGCACTGCCAGTCACACTGGGCATTTTGGCCTTACAACATGTACACCTCATTAGGGGTTTGTCTACAGGCGAGTTTTTACTTAAGTTCACCTATTTCCCAAATATTTACAGTGAAAACTCATTATAACGACACCATCTGTTCCCTACAAAAGTGTCAGATAACTGAATATGTCACATAAATGAATCAAATAACAAAAGAAAACGAACTTTTCCCATGAAAATTTGTGTCGTTGTATTGAATGTGCCGGTTATCCGAGTTTCGTTATAATGAGGTTTCACTGTAGCCTAAACCAAGAAAGCAAAAATGGAGTAACAAAGCATTTCAACACCAGTCCTTTATGTAAGAATTGTATTTAACATGATAGTAACTTCAAAGCTGCAGTTAATTATGCTTAAAATGTCAAAGACCATTGATGGTACTTGCAATGTTTTTAAAATGTGAGACTCCATGTCAGATCAAAGTTTTGAATCTCCTAACAACTGACATTTTTTTTTCCATTTACAAATAATGGTAAAGATTTAAACATGGACAATAGTTTTTGCATCATTTTGGGGTCAGAAGTATTGGACGGGTACCTCACCCTTTTCCCTTGATTTAACTCTTTTAGTGGCAGATTGTGGACTGAGGCAACAACTGTCCTTGGTGTGTATTGGGCACACTGTACCTAAAGGTGTGTATTGGGCACACTGTACCTAAAGGTGTGTATTGGGCACACTGTACCTAACGGTGTGTATTGGGCACACTGTACCTAAAGGTGTGTATTGGGCACACTGTACCTAAAGGTGTGTATTGGACACACTGTACCTAAAGGTGTGTATTGGGCACACTGTACCTAAAGGTGTGTATTGGACACACTGTACCTAACGGTGTGTATTGGGCACACTGTACCTAAAGGTGTGTATTGGGCACACTGTACCTAAAGGTGTGTATTGGACACACTGTACCTAAAGGTGTGTATTGGGCACACTGTACCTAAAGGTGTGTATTGGACACACTGTACCTAACGGTGTGTATTGGGCACACTGTACCTAACAGTGTGTATTGGGTACACTGTACCTAAAGGTGTGTAGTGGGCACACTGTACCTAACGGTGTGTATTGGGCACACTGTACCTAACGGTGTGTATTGGGCACACGGTTGGGTGTATTGGGCACACTGTACCTAACGGTGTGTATTGGACACACTGTACCTAAAGGTGTGTATTGGGCACACTGTACCTAAGGGTGTGTATTGGGCACACTGTACCTAAAGTGTGAGGACAGCTTGTGCCCACACCATTGTATTCTCTGGAACTACAGTGGTACCTCTCTTGAGAGACCCCTCTAATGAGAGACCGCATATCTTTTTAAGACCACTTTCTCAGAACACTGCACTATCTTTTCCATGTTGTTGTACCTCTAATGAAAGACCACCTGTTTTGAGAGACCACATTTTGACCTGCTGTAGGGGCGGTCTCTCAAAAGAGGTGCCACTGTATAGGCATGCTGGTACTTGAACCGAAGGTCTTTGCAGCAGGAATATGAAGTTAACATTGATAGATTTAAGATTGAGTCATCAACTTATTGCATCTATTTTGAATCCATTACAAACAATCCAGTATTGAGCACTCCTATTAGCTAAATCATGCTTATAGTTTTTAAGCCTATTGAGATTTGTCAAGTCAGGCCATCATGTATGTTACCATGGTTACCAAATTTTACTCTAACTTACGGCATTTGTCCCATACACGAGCCACACAAGAGTCCCCTCCACAGTGGTACTGACCAGGACATATTTCTGGTTGTGACTTGACACTGGTGACCACCAGTCGCACTACAGAAAAATAAAACAGTTTATGAGAAATTGTCCATCATGATACATGTACATATATATCAATGGAGTTAAGCAATGACATTGTCCTTATTTGTAAAACCTTCACATATATGCAAAAGACATGTACATGTATATTATTAGTCAGTACATGTGTTTTTCAATGGAGAATGTCACTTGTTTGTGATGAGTCACTAGAAACAAGTAACTTCTAACATTGGGGCTTGTTTATGCTATATCAGCCACCAATCAGCACCCTGAGTGTACATTACTAATATGGTCTTTGTACATGCTTTGTGGGCCTTGTGTAAGCACTTTTTGACAGAGTACACCATTCCTTGTAACGATAAAAATTCATGAAAATAGCTGCAAATGCACTTTTTAGACACGTTTCAGCAAAAATGAGTATAAAAATTTTTCCATACATGTAAAGTGTTGATGTGGTGGTGTACTGTATAAATTATTTAGCCTTACACACTTTAATATTTAACTTTATTACTGTAATGTACATAGCCATGTTGGTGCTACAGGATACTGCCAATATGCAGGAACAGGAGGTAACCTTAGAATGGCCCCCACACTCCATTACAGCCATGATTATGACTGAAATTATATAATTTATTTTTCAATTTAAACATACATGACTGGTGTCCATCCACCAAGTAGAGACTACCTGCTGTAAGGGAGTCCATTCACCAGGTAGAGACTACCTGTTGTGAGAGAGTCCATCCACCAGGGAGAGACTACCTGCTGTGAGGAGTCCATTCACCAGGTAGAGACTACCTGCTGTAAGGGAGTCCATCCACCAGGTAGTGACTACCTGCTGTGAGGAAAAGAGACTACCTGCTGTAATGGAGTCCATACACCAGGTAGAAACTACCTGCTGTAAGGGAGTCCATCTACCAGGTAGAGACGACCTGCTGCAAGGGAGTCCATCTGCCAAGTAGAGACTACCTGCTGAAAGGGAGTCCATCCACCAGGTAGACACTACCTGCTGTAAGGGAGTCCATCTACCAGGTACAGACTACCTGCTGCAAGGGAGTCCATCTACCAGGTAGAGACTACCTGCTGTGAGGGAAAGAGACTACCTGCTGTAAGGGATAGAGACTACCTGCTGTAAGGGAGTCCATCTAGCAGGTAGAGACTACCTGCTGTAAGGGAGTCCATCTAGCAGGTAGAGACTACCTGCTGTAAGGGAGTCCATCTAGCAGGTAGAGACTACCTGCTGTAAGGGTGTCCATCCATCAGGTAGAGACTACCTGCTGTAAAGGAGTCCATCCATCAGGTAGAGACTACCTGCTGTGAGGGAGTCCATCTACCAGGTAGAGACTACCTGCTGTAAGGCATAGAGAATCCACAGACTCCAGCCTAGAGCAGATTGGAATAGGAATAATCTCCCTTTTGACCCTTTTCCAACGAGGAGCCAGTGAGACGCTCAGAAAAGGCCAGGTGTGAGGGGGCGGTAGTCCCCTCCAAAGGTATGAATTTTTAAAAATAATTGAGGTCTAAAAAAGCCATACTGGAGCACAGTTGGGGAGGCAGCGGGGGGATACATATATATACACAGAAAGCTTTAGGCCAGTGTAACATTCAAAATGGGCTGGAGCACAAAATAAAGGACAATTCATATACATTGGTACCTGCTCTAAAGACCACCTCCAATTTAAGACCACATGTCATTTTAAGACCATTCTTTAAGTACCCGCTGCTGTATTTACATGTTAAATATACCTTCCATTTAAGACCACCTGCAGTATGAGACCACTTTTTGTTGGCTGTAAGGGTGGTCTTAAATAGCAGGTAACACAGTACTGTTACCTTATACACTTATAACATTTGATGTTTACCTGGAAAAAATATCACCCTAAGTGGATCAACAGGAGTAGTTTTTAGATCAACAGGAGTAGTTTTTTGATCAACAGGAGTAGTTTTTTGATCAACAGGAGTAGTTTTTTGATCAGCAGGAGTAGTTTTTAGATCAACAGGAGTAGCTTTTACAAATGGCACTCAAGAGGAAGATTCTTTAACCACAGCAGAAGAGCTGGAGTCTGTGACAACCACAGTTTTCCAATTTTTGGTTAACAAAGGTCCCATCACTGGAAGCAGTTGTTGTCGCCATACAGTTTAATTTTTGACATGTCTTAAAGATCACTCTAAAAACTGGGCCACTGGTCATCTGTCCTGTGCAAGGTAAGTGGCCAAGTCAACCTTTCAGAGGCTTTTCTTTTGGCTACAAAGCCACAGTTCATTTTGAGCATCCTGTTTGTATGCATGTACATCCAGGTCCAATGTTGCTTTCTAGAGATGCAGAATTAAGGCTACTTTAACACAAATGAGAGGTTAGCATTGAATCATGCTTCATCAGCAGAAAACAATGCATGTACTGTCTTAAAGCATGACCTTCATACAGAAAGATTAACATGTGCAGCATCACGGTACTAACTCAAAACAGATCTCAAGCTATCAAGTAAACAGTAAATTTTGTGTCAGTTGTCCTGTGAATTAGCATTAGAATGCCCATTGACTTACATAGTAATCAATAGGAAAGCTGCACTGACCAAGAAGTACCCGAATTGAAAATCCTTAAAAATCAGGAATCCAAAGCAGTGCCACCTAGTAAACAACTTTGTTTGAACCCTCCACAAGAACATATAAAAAAAAAAAAGTATAAAAAAAGTATAGACCCATATCTTTTACATGGATTGCGAAGCAGGCCAAGCCTATATTAATCACTGTCCATGGCACAGGTCGTGGTGTATGCTTCCTACCTACATGTTTGGTGGAGGAACCCAAAGGACTTGGAGAAAAACCACCGTGCACAGTCAGAGTGGTAGGAACTCTTTCCACATGCTCCCCTGGCTGTGAATCGAGCCCGGCCGCAGAGGTGAAAGGTGAGCGTGTTGTAGCTCCTTCAACCGTGCACAAGAACATATCCATCACATTTCTGCTTAATCTGAGTGACAGTTCTGAGAACAAGTGAAAAATAGCAAAGCCATACAAAGAATTCATAAAAAAATAGAAAAAAATTGCAGCACCAGCTGGTGAACAAATTGGGAGCTAGGTGTCCCTTGGAGTGTCTATATGGACAATATCAAAGCAATTGGGTGAGCGGTTTCAGGAGAAGAGTTTTTAAGGGTTGCTCCAAAAAAGATTAAAAATAAAAAATTGAAAAATCAATAGAGCGTGACCATTTGAACAAACTTGGTAGAGATCCACCAAAGGCACATCCCCAAGTTTGAAGTAAATCTGGCAAAAATTATTTAAGTTATAACCATTACAAGAAATCCCCATGTTAAACTCTCCATTTAAAACTTTTGTAACGATTTTTGAAAAAGAAATCACAAAAAGAAAAAAAGTTCATTGGAACACAACCATTGGAACAAACCTGGTAGACACCCACCTAAGGTACTTTCCCACCAAGTTTGAAGTAAATCTGGATGACGGTTTTGGAGAAATAGTCGAAAATGTAAATTAGCATTAGAATGCCCATTGACTTGCATAGCAATCAATAGGAAAGGTCCATTTACCGAAAAGTAGCCAAATATAAAAAAAATCGTTAGAAACCAGGAATCCGCAGCATTCCCACACAGTGAACGACATAGTTTGACCCTTCCACAAGGAACATATCCACCCCGTTAAAGCTTAATCTGAGTGACGGTTCTAGCGAAGAAGTCGAGAATAGTGATAGCACAAAAAAAAATCATAAAAAAATTAGAAAAAAATGTGCAGCACCACCTGGTGAACAAAATTAAGAACTAGGAGTCTCTAGGTGTCTTTCTGTTTGATATCAAAGCAATTGGGTGAGTGGTTTCGGAGAAGAAGATTTTTTAAGATTTGCCCAAAAAAAGAACAAAAAAAATCATTAAAAATCCAAAAATCACTGGACGTGACCATTTGAACAAAGTTGGTAGAGACCCACCCAAGGCACATCCCCACCAAGTTTGAAGTGGATCTGGCTGACGGATTCAGATAAGAAGTTGAAAATGTGAATTAGCATTAGAATGTCCATTGACTTCCATAGTAATCATTAGGAAAGCTGCATTGACCGATAAGTACCTGAATGGAAAAAATTGTTAAAAATCAGGAATCCGCAGCATTTCCACATAGTGAACAACTTTGTTTGACTCTTCTACAAGGAACATATCCACCATGTTTCAGCTAAGTGACGGTTCTGGAGAAGAAGTCGAAAATTGCTATAACACACAAAAATTCATAAAAAATTAGGAAAAAATTGCAGCGCCACCTGGTGAACAAATTAAGAACTACAAGTCCCAGGGAGTGTTCCTGTGTGATATCAAAGCAATTGGGTGAGTGGTTTTGGAGGAGGAGATATTTTAAGATTTGTTCCAAAAAAGACAAAAAAAAATTCATTAAAAATCCAAAAATCACTGGACCATGACCATTTGAACAAACTTGGTAGAGACCCACCCAAAGCACATCCCCACCAAGTTTGAAGTGGATCTGGCTGACGGTTTCGGAGAAGAAGTCGAAAATGTGAATTGTGGACGGACGGACGACAGACAACGGACGACGGATGGCCTACCCTCCTAAAAGCTCAGCTGACTTATCAGCTGAGCTAAAAAAATAGAAAAAAAATTGCAGCGCAACCTGTTGAACAAATTAAAGTATGGGGGTCCCCAGGAGTGTTCCCATACAATTTCAAAGTAACTGGCAACCCGGTTTCGGAGAAGAAGCTTTTTTAAGATTTCCCCAAAAAATGAACAAAAAAATTCATCAAAAATCCAAAAATCACTGAACCGTAACCATTTGAAAAAATCTGCTAGAAACCAACCCAACTTACATTGCCACCAAGTTTGAAGTCAATCTGGATGACGGTTTTGGAGAAGTCAAAAATGTGAATTAGAATGTCCATTGACTTACATAGTGATCAATAGGAAAGCCGCATGGACCGACAAATACCCGAATTGAAAAAATCATGAAAAATTAGGAATCCACAGCACTGCCACCTAGTGTACAATTTTGTTTGACCTTTCCACAAGGAACATATCCACCATGTTTCAGTTTAATCTGAGAGATCGTTCTGGAGTAGAAGTCAAAAATTGCCAAAACTCAAAAAAAATAGAAAAACAAAAACAAATGGATCATGAAGATCCTGTGCTCAGCTGATATGCATCTGCTCATTTTTACAAATTTACCCAAAAATTTATGCAAAAATCAATGCAGTGTGACCATTTGAATAAAATATGAAGAGAGCTATCAAAGGTACATTTCTTCAAAGCATGACATAAATATGGCGAAAATTATCTAAGTTGTTTCCACTACAAGAAATCTCCATGTTCAGGTTTCGTAAATTTTTTTCTTATTTTGTACTTTTTCAAAAAAAAAAGGAAAAAATAAACCCAGTCAACATTTTGAAGAACTTTGTTTGACCCTTCTACAAGGAATATATCTACCAAGTTTCAGCTTCATCTGAGTGACGGTTCTGGAAAAGGAGTCCAAAATAACAAAAACACACAAAAAATCACAAAAAATGGAAAAAATTGCAGCCCACCTATTGAAAAAATTCTGAACTAAGAGTTCCCAGTAGTGTCCCTGTGAGATATGAAAACAACTGGGTGAGCAGTTTCTGAGAAAATATTTTAAGATTTGCCCCCCAAAAAGAACAAAAAAAGTCATTAAAAATAAAAAAATCACTGGAGGCTGACCATTTGAACAGACTTGGTAGAGACTCACTCAGGGTACATCCCCAGCAAGTTTGTAGTCAATCTGGATAATGGTTTTGGAAAAGAAGTCAAAAATGTGAATCAGCATTAGAATGTCAATTGACTTGCATAGTAATCAATAGGAAAGCTGCAATGACCACCAAGTACCTGAATTGAAAAAATCAGTAAAAATCAGGAATCCACAGCAGTGCCACCTAGGGAACAACTTTGTTTGACCCTTCTACAAGGGACATATCCACCAAGTTTCAGCTTAATCTCAGTGACAGTTCTGGAGAAGAAGTCGAAAATAGCAAAAACGTACAAAAATTCTTAAAAAAATTTAAAAAATTGCAGCACCACCTGGTGAACAAATTAAGAACTAGGAGTCCCTGGAGGGCTTCCTGTGGGATATCAAAGCAATTGGGAGGGCGGCTTCGGAGAAGAAGATTTTTTAAGATTTGCCCCCAAAAAGAACAAAAAATTTTATAAAAAATCCAAAAACAATTGAGCGTGACCATTTGAACAAACTTGGTAGAGATCCACCCAATGCACATCCCCACCAAGTTTGAAGTAAATCTGGCCAAAATTATTCAAGTTATAACCATTAGAAGAAATTTCTATGTTTAACTTTCCTATTAAAACTTTTATAAAGATTTTTTTTTTTTTAAATCATTAAAAATCACTGGAGCATGACCATTTGAACAAATCTCATAGAAACCCACCCAAGGTACATTGCCACCGAGGTTGAAGTTAATCTGGATGACGGTTTTGGAGAAGAAAAGTGAACTAGCATCAGAATGTCCATTGACTTCCATAGTAATCAATAGGAAAGCTGCATTGACCGATAAGTACCAGAATTGAAAACAAGAGGGCTGTTTGAACAGCCCGTGCCTCAGCTGATCTTGACATTTATCACACTTGAAGCTCTATGAACTTGGGAAAGGATCAAGGACACCATGTTCTGAGTAAGTCTGACCTTTATAGAAGAACACTTGCATGTACAACATCAAAGTTCAAGTAGTTCTCAATTTATAATGAAGAGTAAAATTCATGTATGTTGCACTGTGACCCCACAAACGAGGTCAAGGTCATTCATGTACTGTCTCAGCATGACCTTCATACAGAATAATTAACATGTGTAGCTAACTCAAAACAGATCCCAAGTTATCAAGTAAACAGTAAATTTCGTGTCAGTTGTCCTGTGAATTAGCATTAGAATGCCCATTGACTTACATAGTAATCAATAGGAAAGCTCCACTGACTGGTAAGTACCGTAATTGAAAATCCTTAAAAATCAGGAATCCAAAGCAGTGCCACCTACTAAACAACTGTTTGACCCTTCCACAACAACATATCCATCACATTTCAGCTTAATCTGAGGGACGGCTCTGAAAACAAGTGAAAAATAGCAAAACCATACAAAAAATTCATAAAAAAATTGCAGCGCCACCTGGTGAACAAATTGGGAACTAGGTGTCCCCGGGAGTGTCTATGTACGATATCAAAGCAATTGGGTGAGCGGTTTCAGAGGAGAAGAATTTTGAAGGTTTCCCCCACAAAAGAACAAATAAATTCATAAAAAATCCAAAAATCAATAGAGCATGTCCATTTGGACACATTTGGTAGAGATCCACCCAAGGCACATCCCCAACAAGTTTGAGGTAAATCTGGTCAATATTATCAAAGTTATGACCATTACAAGAAATTCCCAGGTTAAACTTCCCTATTAAAACTTTTGTAGAGATTTTTGAAAAAAAAATCATAAAAAATCCCAATTCAGTGGAACATAACCATTGGAACAAACCTGGTAGACACCCACCCAAGGTACATTGCCACCAAGTTTGAAGTAAATCTGGATGATGGTTTTGGAGAAGAAGTCGAAAATGTAAATTAGCATTAGAATGCCCATTGACTTACATGGTAATCAATAGTGAAGGTGCATTTACCCCAAACGAGCCAAATTGAAAAAATCATTAAAAATCAGGAATCGGCAGCATTCCCACATAGTGAACAACTTTGTTTGGCCCTTCCATAAGGAACATATCCACCACATGTAAGCTTAATCTGTGTGACGGTTCTGGAGAAGAAGTCTAAAATAGCTATAACACACAAAAATTCATAGAAAATTAGGAAAAAATTGCAGCGCCACCTGCTGAACAAATACAGAACTAGGAGTCCCAGGGAGTGTTCCTGTGTGATATCAAAGCAATTGGGTATTAAGCAGTTTCGGAGAAGAAGATTTTTTAAGATTTGTCACAAAAAAAGAACAAAAAAATTCATTAAAAATCCAAAAATCACTTGAGCAAGAACATTTACACAAAATTGGTAGAAACCCACCCAAGGTACATTGTCACCAAGTTTGAAGTTAATCTGGATGACGGTTTTGGAGAAGAAGTCGAAAATGTGAATTAGCATTAGAATGCCCATTGACTTCCATGATAGTAATCAATAGGAAAGCTGCATTGACCGACAAGTACCAGAATTGAAAAATTCGTTAAAAATCAGGAATCGGCAGCATTCCCACATAGTGAACAACTTTGTTTGAACTTTCTACAAGGAACATATCCACCATGTTTCAGCTTAATCTGAGTGACGGTTCTGGAGAAGAAGTCGAAAATAGCTATAACACACAAAAATTCATAAAAAATTAGGAAAAAATTTGCAGCGCCACATGGTGAACAAATTAAGAACTAGGAGTCCCAGGAAATGTTCCTGTGTGATATCAAAGTGATTGGGTACGTGGTTTCGGACAAGAAGATTTTTTAAGATTTACCCAAAAAAGAACAAAAAGATTCATTAAAAATCCAAAAATCACTGGACCGTGACCAATTGGACAAACTTGGTAGAGACCCACCCAAGGCACATCTCCACCAAGTTTGAAGTGAATCTGGGGGACGGTTTTGGAGAAGAGGTCGAAAATGTGAATTGTGGACGACAGACGGACGGACGACGGACCCTCAAAAAACCTCAGCTGACTGACAAGTCAGCTGAGGTAAAAATCGTTAAAAATTAGGAATCCGCAGCATTGCCACATAGTGAACAACTTTGTTTAACCCTTCTACAAGGAACATATCCACCATGCTTCAGCTTAATCAGTGTGAAGGTTCTTGAGAAGAAGTCAAAAGTAGCTAAAACACACAAAACTTAGGAAAAAATTGCAGTGCCACCTGGTGAACAAATTAAAAACTATTTTTTAAGATTTACCGAAAAAAGAACAAAAAAATCATTAAAAATCCCAAAATCACTGGACCGTGACCATTTGAACAAAGTTGGCAGAGATCCACCCAAGGCACATCCCCACCAAGTTTGAAGTGGATCTGGCCTACCGTTTTTGAGAAGAAGTCTTAAATGTGAATTGTGGACAGACGGATGACGGACGGACGGAGTACGGACTGACGATGGACCCTCACAAAAGCTCAGCTGACTGATAAGTCAGCTGAGCTAAAAACTGGTGAACCAATTAAGTGCTAGGAGTCCCTCTAAGAGTTCCTGTGTAATATCAAAGCAACTGGGTGAATGATCTCGTCAGATTTTTGAAGATGTGCTCAGAAAAAGAACAAAAAAAAAAAAAATCACAAATATTAAAAAATTAATGGAGTGTGACTGTTTGAACATACCTGGTAGAGAGCCACCCAAGGTACATTACTACCAAGTTTGAAGTCAATCTGGATGATGGGTTTCAGAGAAGAAGTCGAAAATGTAAATTACCATTAATTTAGAATGCCCACCCAAAATACATCTATGCCAAGTTGAAGTACATTTGACTCACAGTTTTGGAGAATATGTCGAAAATGTGAATTGTGCATGGACGGGCGATGGACAGAAAGGGCCATCCTATAAGCTAACCTGACTCACAAGTCAGCTGACATAACAATGGCCATACAGAATTACAGTAATGTCTACACAGACTTACACCAATGTCCACACAGGCTAGCAATAATGTCCAGACAGACTTTAATTCACAATGCATACATACAGAGACTTACATCAATGCCCAAATAGACTGACACAATGTCCACCAGACTTACACCAAATGGCCACACAGACTAGCACAATGCCCACAGAGTCACACAATGCTAACCAACTCACACAATACCCACAAACTGATACAATGCCCACAGACTCGTACAATGCCCACAGACTTGTACAATGCCCACAGACTCGCACAATGCTCACACTCGAACAATGCCCACAGACTCACACAATGCCCACAGACTTACCGTGCAGTAGGTTGACTACAGACAGCAGAAGCATCAACTGGACCCTTGCTGCAAATGACAACCACAAATTACAGACTTATATCATATGTATATGTTCGCAGACCTCTAATTGCAGGAAGCTGAACATACATTGTAGTTACCTGCAAGCGACAATAAGACAGTCTTATCTTATAACCTCTGCCCCTTGCAAATTTAAGAACGAGTTAACTGTTTTCATCAGCAATTGTATCAAACCAAATCAAGAAAAGCTGTTGATCTGGGCCCTGTTACGGTGATATGGCTCATCTACATCTCTAACTCAAATATATTTTTTTTTATATTTGATTGAAACCTTTTCTCAAGAATATATTTAAGACTGGGTAATTAGCACTGGCACCCTCCCCATGCCAGGGTAAGCACCCTCTCCATGCCAGGGTACGCATTGACCCATGTCAGGGTAAGCACCCTCCCCATGCCAGAGTAAGCATTGACCCATGCCAGGGTAAGCACCCTCCCCATGCCAGGGTAAGCATTGACCCATGTCGAATTATCTTGATACGTGTCATTTGCAATTTTCTTTCAAATCGTTTTTCATTACTGTTGAAATTAGTAAAAATATTGAAGTACATGTACATAACATTTGACCGCCAGTTAGTTTTGCATGTCTAAGGGGAAGGGTTTACGTTTAGAAAAACAGTCTAAAGCAGATAATATTGGACTAAAATATTGTTTTGACCAGTTTAACTTGTTTAAAACACTGGGAGAGGGAATAGCTTTGATCCTTGGCATTAATTTTCCTTTTTCTTTTTTCCTTTTTGAGGGTGTGTGCGTGAGTAGTTTGGTAGAGATAGGCAGACTCTATCTAATAAGATCTAAGTTAGAGAATGTGTAAAAATAAAGAATAACTAAAACAGGCTGATTTTCCAACAGAAAATCAAATGTCTCCCCGTGCACCCTTACTATTGTCATACTTATTTTTTATAAATAGGCATACTGATTCCAATGATCTACAGATATGGTGAAGGTGCACTCTTTATTGACATTCAAAATGTTGATTTTTGACAAAATGCCCATGTAACCATGAAAAATAGGTCAAGGTCAGACAATCCCAACCTAGTTAATATTATGGTACATAATCATGCAAAATTTCAACCTCTTAAGTCATATCCTTGCGGAGTTATTGCGTCCGCGTCAATTTTACATGATATGCCCACGTGACCTTGAAAAATAGGTCAAGGTCATATATCTGCAGTTACAAGCAAAGTCTTACAAAAAACTTACATGGAAACATAATCACACAAAATATCAAGCTCTTTAAGTCCAATCTTTCTCGTGTGCATCTGTAATGATTTTAAAAAGTGGCCATGTGACCATGAAAATAGGTCAAGGTCACTAACTACAATCTAAAACTAGTTCATATTATGGTACATAATCATGCAAAGTTTCAACCTCTTAAGCCAAACCCTTGTGGAGTTATTGCGTCCGCATCAATTTTACATGACATGCCCATGTGACCTTGAAAAATAGGTCAAGGTCACCCATCTGCACTCCCAAGCAAGGTTTTATATAGGAACATCTTCACAAAAAATTTCAACTTCCCATGTCAAATCTTTTTAGAGCTATCGCATCCGCAACGTACACAAGAAAGAAGAAGAAGAAGAAGCGGAAGAAATGGACGCAAAAACAATATATCCCCCCATTGCACGGGGAGACATAATGATAATTCGTCAGTGGTTGAAGACTGGGGTAGAAAACGGAAAGTGGATTTTAATCCAAATAAAACTGAGGAATGGGTTTTCTCTGTCAAAAGGAAAAAAGCCTACGCATGAGTCTCTTACTTTTATTGGTGAACCAGTGAAGCGTGTTCATGAACACAAACATCTTGGTGTTATTATAGCTGATCATTTGTCATGGGGCAGCCATACAAAATACATATATTGGTACCTGCTGTATGTGGTCGCCCCTTCTGCCAAAGTGGTAACATACAGCAGGTGACCTGTTACCACATGTAAACTTAAAGAAATTGACTGCTCTGTCTGAGCCTGGTGACTACAAAAAGCAATGTTGCTGCTGACAGAGTGGCTGCATACAGCAGGTACCACTGTACATGTATATGCAATTAAGTTACCTCTCTTTAAGGTTGCACCAGATCCTATAAATATTTCGTACCTTGCACTGCTTTAGTAAGGCAGTTCTTTGGGGGGGGGGGGGAGGGGGAGGACTATATCATATAGCTCAGCACTGAACATTCTTTGTTGGTATTCAGACTGGTGCACCATATTCAATATGTGGTCTTGCTAATCCTCAAAATGACTTGAAGTTATCTTCATCTAAATAAGGCCACATAAAAAAGATATCCCGGTTTATGATCAGTGCCTGCATGGTTTTTCCTGCCACATCAATTTTTTTTTTTTTTTTTAAATATTTGCTAAAAAAAAAAAATCCTGACAAAACTTCAGTCAATGCCTTAAGCGGTCAGCGTCGCTTGCACCATAGTGTCAGCTAGCAATACTTTCAGCCGTCTGGCGTCATTTGGATGGCAGATTGCCAAAGTCGATGACCAAAAAAAGGGGGAGAGTGTCACTGAAGCCGTCTTACATTTATCATTTACCAGGAACAACTAGTTTGGTAGGCAGGATCTTTTTGCCTCTTAATCTGACCAAAATGTCAAAAATTTTGCATTGTGATTGCATAGAAATGACCAGTTTTGCACACTTATGGTACACAAATAGCCATGCTGTCCCTCACAGACAAAGCAGAAATCAACTGCCAGAAGTGTATTTTTATTATGGTTAACTCTTTAAGTGCCAGTTTCTCACACAGTGCTGTCCATTTTTAGTACCCAGAACCAGTCAGGTTATTTGTGGTGCTTGACACATCTCTAAAAGTGCACATACATGCATTTATTTTCCAAAATTTTGTTTGAAATGACTGTTACCATGTGTGATTGAGTTCCAGTGTCAAAATCTTGTTATTTTGCATGTTATTATTCAACAATCATATAAGCAGTTAGTTCTAATGAAGACAAGACTACTGGAGTCTGAGCACACGACCTTGCCTTCATCGATACCAAATGTTCAGTGAATACATCCTTTCGCATGTCTTGCAATTGTAACCGAAGGCTTCAAAAGAACTATCTGAGCCGTAATTGTATGAAAGTATCAAACTTAATTTTATACTTTGACAGCATCAAAAGAGCCAGATTTGCCACTTTTATTGTGCCTGGCATCCATGCTTTCACAAACGGCATGTTGTTGAGACATGGGTGAAAGTACATGGTCTGATAGATCGCCATGCTCCTATTGGTCCACATGACCTATCTTCAGTGTTAATTATTCAAATAGGTCATAGGATGATCTAGAAACGATCCTCTGAGTGACAATTTTAACCTTTGACACAGTGATGTTTGACAAAAATTAACGGCATTGCAGTCACATTTAGCCAAGGAGAAAGCATTTTATTGATGTAAATAAAGTTCTGAATTTTCCAAGGATACCAAACATGTGGTGATTTCCAAAAGTGATCATAAAGTACTTAGGACAGAAAGGAGGGCAATTTTACTGCTGTTTTTACATTGTTTTGCTAATTTTCAACTGTGAAAGTGCAAAAATAAACCATCATGCATTACAAAAATTGCGTCAATAGGAAACTAATTTGGCAAAGACAATTAATGTCAACAAAAATTAGCATTTGCGGTAATTAAAGCATCAAAATAGTGGCAACTTCACAAGCACTCGGTGAGAAATGATATGCTCACCAGGACCCCAGTAAAATCAGAAAATCTGGATGCCCTATTTTAAATTTCTGGCTGGCGCCACTCAAGAGTACTACAGTGTTCCCTCTTTATAATGCTGGTGTTGGGGTCCAGTTGGTATACCATATGCATGTTATACCAAAACAGCCTTATAACAGAGGGACTTTTCACATTAGATGTAATGGGAAAACTATTTCAGTGGGAGCCATGATACCCACTGTGTTATATCATAAACCATCTTGTAATGAACGGTGTTATAAAGAGGGAGCACTGTATATTACGGCATACTTGTGACATTCTGCATGAATAAATGACCTGTATTTGTATGGGCAATGGAAGCTAGCGAGAAAGCTTCATTGCAGTTAATCATTTGGAGGGATGGAACGGGTAAAAAAATAAAAAAAAACTCCCTCCTCTATCACTTTTTTGGAAAACCACTGACAATAAACCAGGATATTTTTATGTGGCCTTATCATACGTTCCCCAGATTACACCCGAAATTAAATTTAACTGCCGTAATTTATGTGATTAGTGATTATTGATATCAATATGAAAATGCAATTTGTCATCTGTCACTACCTCTGCCAGTACATTACCCAGCCAGCCGTGCAGCCGTCTTTTGCACACCCAATTTCCAAAATGCACGCCCTAATTTGAACTTATTTATAATGGAATAGATAGGAGCACAGCCGTGCAAGCACACCTCAATTTAAATGAAATAGATATCGCACACCAAGATTTGTAAATCCTGCCTAACACTATGACCTCTGCTACTTTCGCATTGTCTGTTTGTGCCAAGCTCATTGTGTCTGAGGAGTTGAAATATATAACATGTCATTTCCTTTTCTCCCAGTAATACAGCCGTGGGAACTCTTCACGGTCCGTGCACCTGCAGCTTGCAACAGGTCTAGCAACCCTCTTCCAGCCTCATCTCTCTGCCCTGTCCCTCCCCTACAAACTCTAAGCCGCTCACCCCATCCCACTCCCTTTTTGACAAGAGAGATGGCATTATTCTCTCACAAGTACCCGAACAAAGAGATTTTTGGTGATTATATCAGAAAAATTAATCTTACCCCAAGAGAGCATATAGTTAGTATTGAAAGTAAATTTTTTGTGTTAAGATATCTTTTCCACAATTTTTGTTTCTTTTTTATTTTCAGGAGAGCTTTCTGGTCTAAGTTTAATATCTTTGTTCCTCTGTATAGAGCTTTTTTATTCTTAGACTTGGGGATGTGTTGCTCCATAAGATTTGCCATTGTCTTTGATAAAAAGTTCCACTTTTCCTGCACATTAATAATGGATCCGTCTCTATTGTACAGTTAATTTTATGCAGATCATTCTTCATTGCAGTGTAGTTTCCCCTGTTGTACAGGTATATATCAAGCCTCTTTACTTTTACATTTATGTTTAGATCTACATTGAGGGATGTCATAGAGTGCTCCCTCTTCCCAAGGGGTGGGTAAACATTAAGGTTTTCAACTATATTCTTGTCATCACTTAATACTTGATCAAGCCAAGTCGGTATGTCAGTACCGCTTCCACTGGTCACTTCTTTAACATGTTGCTGTAAAAAACAATCTCTTAAACATTCAATAAAATTTAAATCCTTGTCTGATTTTGTTTCCAATTTGTCCAATCTACATTTGTATCTTTGGGTAATTAAAATCACCTGCACATATTACAATTGTATATTTTTTTCTTGATAAAGTTTCTCAAAGATTGTTTAAGGTGTTTGTCCTCCTCCTCTGAATTATCAGTATGTCTGTATACACCACCTATCACTATACATCTCCTATTATCTGTTTCCAGCTCTATGAGTACACTGCCTCTCAAGGGTACTGGCAGATGTAATTGGTTCACAATGTTTCTGGAGTCCTAGTGGGCATACATGATGCTTCCTTAATTGTTCTGTTTCCTGGCAAATGCTTTCATTGCAAATTGTTTCATAAATTGGTATTTTAAATGTGGTAAGATCAAATTCCCTCGTGGTTTTTTTTGTTTTTTTTTTGGCTTAACTTTGTTTACTCCTATTAGAGCTGATATATCTTCCTTAATTCTTAATTTTAGCTCTACCATTTTATTGGTCAATACATCAGCATTTATCAATATACAGTTTAATGATTTCTTATTGTTTTCTTCCTGACTTGGTGTGTGTTTACTATTTTGTTCAGCATTATTTGGACTATTTTGATTGATTTGTACTATTCTGGTTTGTCTGTTTTGAGTTTGACTTTGTGCAGGTCCCATGGAGGGCCCCTCACTCTGAAAGCCCACTGGCCTATGTCAGATTCTTTCTTTTCTTTCTCGATTGCCTCTATTACCCTCCCGAAATTTGATGGCCAGCTGGTACATGTGTATCCCTTCCCAGTATTTATTCACTGCCCTTACCAAAAGTGCTATGTATTGCCAGCCTGATACCAGCCTATTGGCAGCCTGTTGACAGCCTATTGGCAGCCACTTGGTGAGGCTATAAACAGGCTGCCAATAGGCTGGTAAATACTGACATTGGGCATCAAATCTTGCTATAAAAATCCAAGTTTTAAGGCTGCCAGCCTATTGTCAGCCACAATATCAAATGAAAATTATTGCCAGCCTACTACCAGCTAAATTGGTTTGCATGCATGCATATATATTTTGCATCATTTGTGGCCAGCCTGTTGACAGCTACATTGTCCCTTTATAGCTTGCCTCAATTAAGATCAATGCTTTTGTAGGTATACTGCTGCTAGTCTGTTAGCAGCCATGTTATCACAGGTATATTGTTGCCAGCCTGTTGACAGCCATGTTATCACAGGTATATTGTTGCCAGCCTGTTGACAGCCATGTTATCACAGGTATATTGTTGCCAGCCTGTTGACAGCCATGTTATCACAGGTATATTGTTGCCAGCCTGTTGACAGCCATGTTATCACAGGTATATTGTTGCCAGCCTGTTGACAGCCATGTTATCACAGGTACATTGTTGCCAGCCTGTTGGCAGCCATGTTATGACAGGTATATTGTTGCCAGCCTGTTGACAGCCATGTTATCACAGGTATATTGTTGCCAGCCTGTTGACAGCCATGTTATCACAGGTACATTGTTGCCAGCCTGTTGACAGCCATGTTATCACAGGTATATTGTTGCCAGCCTGTTGACAGCCATGTTATCACAGGTATATTGTTGCCAGCCTGTTGACAGCCATGTTATCACAGGTATATTGTTGCCAGCCTGTTGACAGTCATGTTATCATAGGTATATTATTGCCAGCCTGTTGACAGCCATGTTATCACAGGTATATTGTTGCCAGCCTGTTGGCAGCCATGTTCTCATGGTCATAATGTCCCCAGCCTGTTGGCAGCTAAGCTATCCCTGAAAACGCTATTTGTCGCCAGCCTTTTGACAGCCTCTTCACAGTCTCATTGGGCTGGTAACAGGCTGCCAATAGGCTGGTAATAGGCTGTCAACAGGCTGGCATCAGGCTGGTGACACTTGGCTGCTTAAATTAATTAGGTCAACTGTTTTTTGTTTGGTGGTAAACATGCAATATGCATATATTTGTTATAGCTGGAGCACTTAATAATTAAGGAATGGAGTTGGCTATTTTTTTGTGTTTCACTTTACGAATCTTTTATCAGTGATTTTGGATGATGATGTAAAATACTAAAATGACATTTTCTTGAAACTGAAGCCCACATTCCCCATCTTGTGACCAGAATTATGAGGCATATGTCAACTGCTGGAAGTGAAAAGAATGTTTGAAAGGATATAGCTTAAGAATTCATACAAAACATATATACACATATATACAGTACCTACAAGAAGACAAACCCTGCCTTAGCATTATCATGAATCTATTCCATCATCTTTTGCATTGAAGATTCAGCACCAAACATCTCTTCTCACAAAAATTGACAGATAGTACAAAATTATATCCAGCATGGCTGCCATTTTCCCTCCAAAAAGAACAAATAATGCTGGGAAGTCAGTACCACTTCCTTTTAATGGTAATCTTTGATTTTTCAAAGTCCAAGTGTCGCCAGAAAGTTACCAGCCACCTGTTCCTTTTATTTTTTTAAGTTCAGATGTCGCCAGCCAGTTACCAGCTATTGTTTTGGAAAAAAATACAAATTTATATATATTGCCAGTCAATTTACAGCCTGTTGCCAGCCTATTGGCAGCCCATACTTTTACATAAAAAAGGGTGCCAGCCAGTTGTCAACCATCAAAATATGGTTCAAAAAGGGTTGCCAACTGACTGTTGCCACCCTGTTACCAGCCTGTTGACAGCCTACTGGCCGCCAGTTAGTTTCGGTAAGGGTGAATATGGATGGAGCCTGGTTCATTGGATGTGGCTTTGCCACAAACCAACAAATTGAAGTTGGAATGGCATCTCTGTGTACAATAGTTTTGGAGATATTAAACTTTAAGATTTTTCAATGCCCCTCATTAGCATAATTTGGAATTCTACAACTTTACTGTCCATTATAGTGGCAAGTATCACAAAAGTATATGTATACATTGAGTCCATCTGCAATAGTTTTGAGGGTATGGCACTTTCAAAATTTTTGTTGCCTCTAAAAATTTGCATAATTTTAAACATCATGACTGTTCCAAATGAGATGCACAATTTCACTGGTTATGTCAGTCACCATGGCAAGTTTGGTGGTTTTTGGCAAAATAGTGTCTGAAAAAAAAAACCTCTGGACCAACTTGGTCATACAGAAAGAAAGAAAGAGAGAGAGAGAGAGAGAGAGAGAGAGAGAGAGAGAGAGAGAGAGAGAGAGAGAGAGAGAGAGAGAGAGAGAGAGAGAGAGAGAGAGAGAGAGAGAGAGAGAGAGAGAGAGAGAGAGAGAAAGAAATTGGCCTTTTATTTCTTTATTAATTTATCTGAGATGAAAGACCACCAGTCCTATGTGACCACATTTGTCTGGCATTCATTGATTAGGGGTTGTCTGAAATTGCAAGTGCCACTGTACAGTGAAACCTCTCCACAATGAGCACCCTCGCGACCAGAAAAAAGTGACCACTCCTGAGAGGGTGAGCCCTTCTGGGCAGTATTGAAGAGCATATGTGCATGTACAGTGTACACATATTATAATTTAGAGGGATGAGTATACATGCAATACAAAACTGTCTTTTTTCTTTTATTACACAAACAAATTTTAACAGAAGCTGTCAAAAAACTACATAAACATATACCTGTGCACAAAGACAAAACTATACTGTCTCAGTATTGGCTATGAAGAACAGGCTTCATATCGCTGGTTACAAGAAAACAAAGACAGGAAAGTGTCCAATGAGATGACACACATATTTGCACTTCCCTGGTCTGGCTGACTCAGTTGCCTATTTTCAACAGAGGGTTGGTCGCTCAGGCTTGTTCTGCCTACAAGCTAGTCCAGAGCTGTGAAGTCCCTTGGGACTGAGCTCAGCAAACTGACATTGCCTCAGGCAAAAACAGGCCAGCTAGGACACCAGAGGAAGCAAAAGCCTGCCTGGTACATATGGTAGGATGGAGTCAATCTGTTCCTGCATGAACAGAAAGAGATACTGTATATTTTATTGAGAGCCTTATTACACAGTTATTTGGAGTCCCCCCCCCCCTCCCCCACCCCACAACACAATACGCTACAAGACCTAAACCTTCCAAAGCGTACACTCAGCATGCATGGACAGAAAGCTGTGAGACAGGTTCAAGCTAATTAATTATGAATGCAAAATGGTTGCCTGGCACCATAGAAGTCAAGGTCTTGGACCAGTAACCCCTCAAGGTCGGGTCAAGTGATCCACAACTTTTGATCGAGTACTGAATACTGTTGCTGTGTCTATTGGATGTTAATATCACAGGAGCAGAGCATCCCAAATTAAGTCCCATCATCATTTTGGATAGGAAAATACTTATCAACTGTGAGTTTTAGAAAGGCACTGCTACTCTAGAAATATTTTAAATCATGTGATAACTTTGTGTATTTTTGGAGACATATTTGGCGCGGAACGGTCAATCATGGAGGTAAGGTACACAAATGCACCTGTAAAAAAAAATCTAATCACATGACCCCCCATTTTCTTGGTTTTAACTTGTTGCTACTGGTATAAACTTGAAGCAGAATGCCAAGGAAGTTGCAGTTTTACGTTTCAAATAGGAGAAATAAGCCAGCCAATGTCGCTATTTTAACATGTAAATGCATTAGGCCTAGGTTACTGGTCCAAGACCTATACCCCAATATACAGGCTTTTGAGTTTGCATGTATATACCTGTTTTTCTGTACATACACCTGAACCAAATGACATCTTTCACTATTTTTTCACATTTTCTAGGCACACAAGTGGTGTCAAGAGGAATTAGCATATTTGTTGGCCACATCTGAGCCAAATACAATTGGGTGTAAATTATGGCAGGGTGGACCACTCTCTGCGGGGGGTCATTGCAGGTACAACTCAGCTGTGTTTGTATTTTTTTTACAAGACATATTTGCCAATACCAGTAAATTACTGCCATTGCCTTCCACTTTGTGTTAATTACATATTTTTGTAGTATTTCATATGACATGTTGATGTCAACATGGAGTGCCAAGCTGCACTGTCTATTGGTATTGGGAAGGGGGCACACACAAATGCAAGAGCTCTTGTTTCACACAATAAAAACGACTTTAACATCCAATCATTTCATTTTTTTTCACGCACAACATTGTGCTTTATGATGACAAAAAATAAAGCTTGAACATGCAGATCACGATATATATAGGTCTTGGACCAGTAACCCCTCAAGGTCGGGTCAAGTGATCCACAACTTTTGATCGAGTACTGAATACTGTTGCTGTGTCTATTGGATGTTAATATCACAGGAGCAGAGCATCCCAAATTAAGTCCCATCATCATTTTGGATAGGAAAATACTTATCAACTGTGAGTTTTAGAAAGGCACTGCTACTCTAGAAATATTTTAAATCATGTGATAACTTTGTGTATTTTTGGAGACATATTTGGCGCGGAACGGTCAATCATGGAGGTAAGGTACACAAATGCACCTGTAAAAAAAAATCTAATCACATGACCCCCCATTTTCTTGGTTTTAACTTGTTGCTGCTGGTATAAACTTGAAGCAGAATGCCAAGGAAGTTGCAGTTTTACGTTTCAAATAGGAGAAATAAGCCAGCCAATGTCGCTATTTTAACATGTAAATGCATTAGGCCTAGGTTACTGGTCCAAGACCTCAAGCAATAGGTCATACAGCAGGCAGTTGAAAGCCTGCATGTGGATTGGGGAGAAATTTGGTGAATTTAGCATGCATTAAAATACCCCAAGTTTTGTTTGTGTGCTATTGGATTTGCCAGTTGTCTCAAACCTATATGTGCAAGTTAGAACTTTGTGTCTATCTGCAATAGTTTGGAAGATATGGAGCTTTTAAAATTTTAAGTGCCCCTAAGTTACATAATTTTAAACATCATGACTATTCCAAGTCAGGTGCCTAATTTCACTGGTAGGTCAGTCACCATGGCAAGTTTGGTGGTTTTCGGAATAGTAGGGTCCGAGAAAAACTCCGGACAAATCTGGCGTAAAGAAGAAAGACAGAAAGAAAGAAAGCAGGAAAAAGAAAGAAAGAAAGAGAGAGAGAGAAAGAGAAAGAAAGAATTCTTGGAAAAACAAAATGTCTTGGTTGGCACCCAGACATAATTAGAATCCCAGAGTACAGGGAGGGGAGCGAATGGGAATGGTGGTAGCCCGTATAGGGGATCCCATGGGAGGGGGGGCATGTGGTCCCCCATGGGTAAAGCCAGAGCCGAAGCACCACAACTCGTCGAAACCAATCTCGTCAAAGTCACAGCCCGTCTACGCAACAATTAGTCGAATTCCATCTGGTCGATTAGACAATTGGTCGCTGTGACAGTTTGTCGATGACACAACTAGGCGAATGAACATGGACAGCAAACATTGCCTCCATAAATTAAATGTCATTGTGTTGATGGTTTTCAAATGTAATTACTTTTCACAGTTGAATAAAACAATTAGTACACTTCAATTTTGTCTGGTTTAACTTTGTCCAATTGTATGAATTTTATACGCATTTGCCATTTGAACACCGACCATGTCGGACGCCGAAGGTCTGGCTCAACAAGCCCAAACAGTCAAGACGCAACGAGGTCGAGACAAATTGTGCTTCCAGGGGTACAGGTACACCCTTGATAGGCATACAGCCAATGCCAAGTACTGGAAATGTGAAAACAGAGCATGTAACGGTAGGCTTATACAGCGCCAAGAAGTTTACACCCCCAGCAAACCGCATGTCCACTGTCCTGATCCCGCGGCCGTCGAGGTATCTTTTTTTCCCCCGGGGGGGGGGGTCACTTTACATATCGCATGTACCATATAAAAAAAATGCACATTTTTGTCTCTTTCTGTTCTTTTAGTTTAGTTTATATTTTTGTTTAGTTTCGTTATTTCGTTCCGTTTTATTTGGTCACATAGGTCGAAAAAGCCATGGTGCAATTGCAAGAGGGACTTTCGACGAGTATAATGTTTTCGATCAATTGTTATTTCGACCATTGATTCATTCGAGGAGATGACATTCATCAACCTGTTACATCGACTAATTGGTACAGCGACCAGCTCATGTTTCGACCCGATGGTATTCGACCAGTCGTTATAGATCCGCCAGAGCGTTAGAGGCGATGATAGGGTGTGTGAGGGATGGATTTTTTCTTCTTTCTTTCTTTCCTCTTTTTTTTTTTTTTTCATTTAGAAGAGTACAAGCGGAGCTTCTTTGGAATACGGTCCGGGTTTTCAGCAAACGGAATAAAGCACCAGCAGTGTACACCTTTCACACTTGAGTGCACAATCCAGTGCAGGATTTCAATACTGAAAACCCGGACCGTATTCCTAAGAACGGCCATGGCTTTGAGCTATGAGCTTGGTCCTGAAAAACAAAAAAAACAAAAAACTAAAAAAAAAAAAAAACCAAAAAAAAAACAACATTAAATAAAGTTGACGATGAATGAAATGAAATGACTGGCGTGACCTCACTTGACACTTACCGTTGACAACATTGACATTGTGCATGGCCATATCATGCAAATGAATGCGCATGCGTCAATGGAAGAAGGCGTGAAATTTATTGCAATGGTCAATAGTCATTGAATAACATGGTTTATCCAGACGATCGATAATTTTGAGCGACACAATGGAAGTGTAAAAGATCAGAGAACGCAAAGAATCATCAACTGGGATCAAAATAGAACGGAGTAGGTAGAAAACGAACTTTTATTGGAACTGGGTCATCCGCGAAATTTGAACTGAACAAAATGGCCGCGAATCCCTCTTTTGAAATGCTGGGCGTTGATGCTAACGCATCAAGCGAAGAAGTAAGAAAGGCATATGTAAGACTAGCGAGAAAGTATCACCCAGATAAGAATGCAGACCCAAATGCGGCTGAACGTTTCAAGAAGATCAACGCTGCCTACATCAGGATCTCCGAAGCTCAAAAATCCAAAGTGAGCGATAATGAAGCACCCAATGGTCCGGGTAGAACAACAAGGCGATCTAACGGATCTCAAGCACAAGCCGAGGAATCTACCTTTATGTACGGTAAAACGTGTACTATCAAAGAGAAGTCCCAGTCTGTAGTGATCGAGATTGAGGAAGCAGATATTGATAGATGGATAAAAGCATTCCAAGACAAATATGGTAGTCCAAAGGACTTAGGTCACAATGGACTCAAGTTTACAAGTACTTTCAAAGTAAACGAAGATACAAACAGTGATGATCATTATGGGACCATTCACATTACCGTATACAGCAAAACCAAGAAGCTCCATGTTCAGGGGAGCTCTTATATGATGTGGATGGCTGACCATCTTCCAGCACTGGTACTTCAAATGAAAATGGATGCAAAAAAATACCTGGAGCAAGAAGTTGTGGCACAACCAACTAAGCCAGTGGAACAAGCCACAGTCAGTGACAAAGAGACATGTGAGGAAGGCAAACTATCATGTAGAGGATCAGGCTGCAAACGAAAAAACAATAACGAGATGATTCAGTGTGATTTCTGTGACAACTGGTATCACTATGAATGCACAGGCTTAACACGCACACAACTGGACCCACTGTTAGAGATAGAGAATAGTAAATATGCATGTAGTGCCAGTGGATGTGACAAGAATGCTGAGGGACATGACCACCTTGTAACTCAGCCAGCAGACATACGTTCTGAACGCCAGTATACATCACAAGGCATACAGACAGACATGGAAAGAGAGGTCTCACTTCTACACAAGGAAATACTTAAACATATCAGGGCAATGGAGACAGAGGTTGTAGAAACCATTGAACGGACACACCAAGAGACCCAAAACCGCAAATTCAAACTGACAGAAGAGAAAGTGCAACAATTAGAGCTAGAAAACAAGAGACTGAGAGAAGAACTACTCAAATCATCTAAACTGTGTGAGCAAAAAGAAGCGAGCATTATAAAGCTGAAAAATGATCAGGAAAAACATGAAAAGCCTGCACAAACCCAAACAGAGTTGGACAAATTAAAATCACAACTTAAAGAGAGTGAACAGGCAAGGGAGGAAATGGCATCCAAACTGAAACAATACAAGGCTGAAAATACAGAATTGAGAAATCAATTTTCAAGAGACAGGGACTCACTCAAAATTCTTGGACAAGAACAAGATAGGCTACTTGTGGTGTGCAACACACGTAGAGCTGAATGTGACGGCTTGTTCGAAAAGTGTCAGAGATTACAAGATGAAATATTTGAAATAAATGATGAAAAGAAGGCACTTGAAATACAACTTCGGATGTGCTGGGAAGAAGGCACAACAGGTTTCAAGGAAGTAACAAAAACGGACAAAGGTAGTGGTCCATCTTTTGCGGATAAATGTGCCACTGTCCCGGATCAGTCAGACAGCAAGGCCACAGTGAATCAGCATGATAAAGAAACAACTATACTACCACAAGCTGAAACTAACAAAGATGACAAGAGTACACATGACCAGACAACACAGGAAAATGTAAAGACAGAAAGCAACAGTGGGCAGAATAAATCAACCAGTGGCAATGCAACAAACAAATCGCCACAGCCGGCCAGATATGGAGGATACAAGGCAACTGGTCACTTCTTCTTAAGTGACTCATTAGGAAGAGACATAGACCAATCTAGGTTGAGCAGAAGTGAGCGAGTTGTCATGAAGGCAATCTCAGGAGGCCGCATCAGGGACGGCCAACGTCTGTTTGCAAACACGAAATATCAAAACAAAACGGTATCCATCTTGCTTGGGACCAATGACATTAGTGATGGTAGGAGCGTAGTGGAGTGCACCCAGGATTACACAAAAATGGTTACAGATATTCTTGACACCCAAAAGGAAGCAAAAGTCTTCCTTTTCCAAATACCCCCGCGAATAAATGGTGAAAACAAGAACAGTGAACGATGTGAGCTCAACAAGAATATAAAGTCTCTAGCAGAAACAAATGACAGGCTTACCTTTGTGGAAACTGGTATCATTGAGGACCCCAAATTTTATGTACCAAGTGGGGTCCATATGTCACCTCTAGGCACTGCTTTCATTGCTAAAGCTTTTATTACATCTGTGTTGGGACGTGTACGTAGGGCAAATACAGGGGGACCATGGCGACATCCTGCCTATTCCCAACAACAAGCCTTCAATGGATATCGTGGGAAACCAGGTCAGCAACAGTTTCCCCGTCTATCACCCAACCACGGAACAGGTGCTCAGTCTTGGGGTGACAAGACACAGACAATAAAGACTCTGCTTATGAGCCTCATGGACCAAATATGATAACATATACATGTAATAGCTCCAAGTGATCAATAAGAGCGCAACAGACTCTACACTCGTCACGATTGACTGATCATTTAATAGTAATGTGGGGTGCTATACCATATTTTCCCATGAATAGTTTTAAAATTGAATTTATTGTGATATCTTTAGATGACAGAATTACATATACTTGGCAGCAAGTACAGCAATTCAGACTGTCATTAACAAGACATATAAGTAACACGGGTTCTATTTATTTATTTATTTGTGGTGAACTCCACATAACAATGAAATCAAAGCATTGGAACTATATGGACAGACACATACATATTGTGTGCTATTATTTTTATCCTCCCAAGGGACGTATAACAACTTACATGAACGCTAAGACTGGTCAAATGGATTAACCTGTATATCAATTCTGACCTCTGTAAACACAACACTTTCTTCCATCTTTTGTTAAGAGCTAGAACAAGACAAGGTTTTATTACAAGTATGGTTAAGATACGGGTACATGATAATGAAATGTCCGGTTTGAAAATTTGTCACTGGAATATTTGTGGCATTAAAGGAATAGAAGGCCTAAAAACAATAGATGAAAAATTCCAGAAAGAGATTAAGGGGTATGACATAATTGCATTAACGGAAACTCACTCCAACAGTGAAATAAGTATAGGTTTAGAGGGATACTATACCTTTCAGGTCAACAGGCCAAGACATCGTAAAGCTAAGAAAGACTCTGGCGGAATTGCTATAATGGTGAAAAATTGTTTAAAGAGAGGAGTAGCTTTCTATTCAAGTGAAACACCGGTCTTGGTATGGGTTAAACTTAAAAGAGAATTTTTCAATATAGACGTAGATATCTATCTGGGAGTGGTATACATGCCCCCCAAGAACTCGACCTACTCAAAGCAGTTAAATGAAGATGTAGCTGACATTTTAGAGAGGGAGGTGCTTCAATATTCTGAAAAAGGGAAGATTATGCTAATTGGAGACTTTAATGCTAGAACTGGTGAAATGATAGAAGATTGTATGGGAAACAAATATGATGAGTGTTCTTTTGCCACGGAGGAAACCTCCCAAAAAGTACATGAGAGATCCAGTATAGATAAGGTAGTATGCTCCACAGGGAAAACTCTTATAGAACTATGTACAAATGCAAATCTGAGAATTTTGAATGGTCGAGTACTTGGGGACATGGGCGGAAAGGCCACGTGCCAGCAGTGGAATGGGTGCAGTGTTGTGGACTATGGTATGGTGCATGAAGAACTTTATAGAAAAGTTCATTATTTCAAGGTACATGACTTCACGGGCATTTTCTCTGATCATTGTATGATATCCATGTATGTTAATATACAAAGTGTAGGTGACAACAATACTATACACATGAATCCTTTTCCAATGGGTTATAAATGGAATGATACATCAGCCACCCTGTACAGTGATGCAATGAAAGATTCCCGTATTCAGGCAAAGTTGAAATGTTTTGAAAACAATATTAAGAAATCGAGTACTAATGAAGAAAATATAGATGAGCATGTGAAAAGTTTCACCCAGATTTTGATAGATGCAGCAGACATGTCTCTGACCAGAAAGAAACCCAGAAAATATAAAGGCAAAAGATGGTTTAGTAAAGACTGTAGAGAACTTCGCGATAAGGTGAAATATTTAGGTAAGTTGCTTGACAAACATACAAAGGATCCCCATATTAGGGGTCTATTTTTCAGTACAAAGAAGAGGTATAAGAAGATGGTAAAATGTACTAAAAGAAAACACAAAGAAAAAATTATGTATCAATTAGAAAATCTGGCTGACAGAAATCCAAAGTTATATTGGAAGTTAATAGATTCCTTAAGGAATGATAGTGAGCCGGCGAATGACATGTCACCTTTAGATCCAAAAGAGTTAACAGAGCATTATTTTAGACTACTAAGAGTAACAGAGCCAGAAGAGAATGAGGACCAGAGTGTTTTGAATAAATTAATAGCAGAGCTTAAACAAAACCAGATTCCACAATTACTGCAACGAAACATTGAAATCTGTGAAGTTGACATGGCTATTAAAAAGCTGAGAAATAATAAAGCATGTGGGTTGGACATGATCAGCCATGAAATGCTTAAATCTTCCAGCAAATGGATCAAGGTACCTCTTTGTAAACTGTTAAATGAAATATATGGATCGGGTGTGTTCCCAAAAAAGTGGAACATAGGGTACATAGTCAGTCTATTAAAAGGTGGTAATCCGTCAGATGCAAACAATTACAGGGGAATAACAATCAACAGTGCACTTGGTAAAGTTTTTGGTATTATTTTGACCACAAGACTGGAAGAATTTTTGGAGGAAAACTGTGTAATTAAAGATAATCAAATGGGGTTCAAAAGGAAAGCCCGAACAGTGGACCATCTGTTTATTGTTAAAACAATATTAGATAAGTATGTGATTAAGGGCAAACAATGTGTATATGCATGTTTTGTAGATTTGCAGAAAGCTTATGATAGTGTGTGGCGTCATGGTCTTTATTATAAGCTACTGAGTCATAATATAAATGGTAAATTTTTCAACATTCTAGAGAGTATGTATAGATCAACTGAAATGTGTGTCAAGATTAATGGCAGGATATCAGAAAATTTTCAAACTAATATCGGGGTTAAACAAGGGGATATTATGAGCCCAGCACTTTTCAATCTTTATGTTAACGATCTGCCAGAGTATATTGGCAAAGATAACGCTGCTCCTGTGCTAAATGACCAAAAAATCAATGCCTTATTATATGCCGATGATTTAGTTTTGCTCTCCCTATCACAAGAGGGTCTCCAAGGGAGCCTTCACAAAATTGATGAATATTGCAAAAAGTGGAAACTGAACATAAATGTAAAGAAAACAAAAATCATGATGTTTAACAAACATGGAAGTAGATGCGGTCGAAAATTCTATCTAGGTAAAGCATGTTTGGAAAATGTAACAGAGTACAAATATTTGGGTTTAACTTTAGCAGTCACTGGTAATATGGTCAAAGCGAAGGAGAATGTATACAAAAGAGCGCTTAAAGGCTTATTCAAATTAAAGGCATGTTTAACACTCACCAGTGCAAGTCCAAGATTAAGCTTAAAACTTTTTGACCAACTCATTAAACCTATCGGACTGTATGGGTCAGAAATATGGGGATATGTAAATGTGACGAATAGAAAATTAAAGGATGATAACTGGATGGAAAAAGTATATACCTTGTATCCTGTGGAGAAATTAAACATCAGTTTTAGTAAATATATTTTAGGTGTAAATAGGAGAACGACAAATGTGGCAGCAATGGGAGAACTGGGTAGATACCCACTGGGCATAAACGTTATAATTTCAATGATGAAATACTATGGTCATTTGGAAAATACAAAAAACAAATTATTACAGAGTGCAAAAATAGAATCGGTCAATTTGAAAAGAGAGGGAATTGAATCATGGATGACTTTTGTGGAAAAATGCTGTGACAAACTCCAAATAGATATTCAGGAAATGAAAACACAAGAAGGAATTAACAAAATCAGACAAGTATTAAAAGAAAATTATATTAAGTTTTGGGAAATACAAATTGGACAAAATTTAATTACAGAAGGCAAATTGTGCACATACAGAAAATTCAAAACAAAATTCATTTATGAAAGTTATTTGGACCATGTGTATCGCAAGGATCATAGGGTAGCACTCACACAACTGAGGGTGAGTGCCCATAGACTTGAAATTGAAAAAGGGCGCCATCAAAGACCATTTATCCCAAGAGATGAAAGATTTTGTAAATTCTGTCTTCTGTCCAATAATAAAATAATAGGGGATGAGACCCATTTTCTCATGGGTTGTCCACAATTTAAAAATGAGAGGGAAATATTATGGATGGAAGTAGCAAAAAGATGCAAACATTTTAACAATATGAATGAAGAAATGAAATTATTTTACCTTCTTAATTGTGAGGGTGAGCTTATCACTTATGTGGCAAAGTTTGTGTCAAATGGTTTTGAAATGTATAAGGTATGAAGAAGTTACCACAACACTGCACCCACCTCAATTTAGACAAATGTATATAATTAGGGGGTAGGTTTCTGTACAGAAGTAGTGTTTTCCGTAGACTAGTTTGTGACTCTCTGTTTTCATATGTATGTTTACATGTCTATGTATTTTCACCACTTGGCCCCTAGAGGGCGTGAATGTGGCAATAAAATCTTTTGTACCTCTTTGTACCTCTTTGTAAACATGAGTTGGATGATATCTTTCCACGGATTCTTTTACCGTAACTTCGTAAGCTTGCCATCACGTCTCAATTAACTGGGACATCATCATACATATGGTGATATTCTTCGATGAACATTTCAGAAAATCGTGGAGTGGAGTGGCAAAATTGAGTCACACAGACACTCACAAAAAGAGTGTCAAACGTCACAGAAAAACTAGCGCGCTTGATCAGGTCAAGGTCATCATATGTTTCAGCATTTTGTTTCTAGTTCCCAAATTTACCGCTAGAGGATATCTTACTTATTTGCAGCCAAGACGAACCAAAACATGCTGGGATTTTAAAATTGTAATTTTAATATGTTCACAGTCGTGAGTAGGCATGTACTGTGCGATAGGATCAAACCTTACATCCCCAATTTTGAACTTCTTACGCCTACTGAACCCATTATGATGTGTCAGGAACATTCTGTCTTCTTCGCCGAGGCGTACTTTTATGGGGGGGGGGGGGAGGGGGGGAGGAGGAAAGGCCCGGCTCGGAGGGGCGAGGCTTCGTTGTAGTTGTACTAGCATACTGGCATTTTGATTGAAATATGAAACAACTTTATTGACATATACCATTTACACGGTGTCTTCAAAAGACATACAAAAGCATAGCAAACACAAAATAAAACCTATACAATAACTGAGCAGAACACTCCTCTAGCATATGGGGCTTGCATGAATAATCAAAATACCTACTCACTACTACATGAAGATTTACGGGTGCTCCTGCCACTGCTGTTTTAGTGGCCCGTGAACTCATATCGCATTTCAAATGCGGAACTTACAAATGTCCAGATTGGTTTATGTACAGCTGCATCACGATAAACCATTGTCATCATAAAAAGGATTTTTTCAGCTTTATCCAAAACCACTGTAAATACATGAACGATCACTAAATAATTGTGTTCGGAGTAGTAGCTACAATCTAATATTAGGATAAGGGTTAATATGTGTGTGTGTGTGTGTGTGTGTGTGTGTGTGTGTGTGTGTGTGTGTGTGTGTGTGTGTGTGTGTCGTCACATACTTTTCTTTCTTTCTTTCTTCTTTACCATAGAATTTGTCAGACACTTTTCTCTGACACTATTATACATATAGTAACTCCAAACTTGGCATGCTTGTACCTCCATACTAGGAGTTTGGTCTTTTTATGCAGAGGAATGAAGATGAAAAATATGGGCATTTGGAATTTTCAATCTTGAATAACTTCAAAAGTATAATAGATAGAGATATCATTCCAACTTCCACTAGAGTGTCATTGACCATTGCGCATTTAATTAATTCAAACAAAAGTTGTAACAATTTAAATACAACCTATCTGACTACCTACTTAAACTAATCAAAATGGATGCTTATAAAGCTGTAACACTGGTTACAAATCAAATTATGACAACAGAAATTTTTCCAGATATTTTAAAAATTGCCAAAGTATTGCAGTTTACAAAAAGAATGATGCCTCCATTTTTGATAATTATAGACCCATCTCAATATTACCTGCAGTATCTAATATATTTTAGCGTGTTACATTTAATCAAATCAACAGTATTTCAAAGAGAAACAGTTACACTACGATAGTCAATATGGGTTTAGTCACATTCTACAGAACTTGCTTCCTATGAACTGTGAATAGAATTATTTCACAAATTGAAAGTGGTGAAACACCTGTATATATATATATATATATATATATATATATATATATATATATATATATATATATATATATAATGGACCTTTCAAAGGCCTTTGATACACTAGATCATGACATTCTACTAAGAAAACTTAGTTACTATGGTATCAAAGAGAATGCGTTAAAATTATTTGCAAGTTATCTTTCAGATAGAAAGCAATATGTTATTATGGATGATATCATATCCGAATACTTGGATATAACGACAGGTGTTCCCAAGGCTCAATTTTGGGGCCTCTGCTGTTTATTATATACATCAATGATGTAACATCTGCCTCCACACTCTTCAAATTTATCAAATATGCAGATAACACTACATTAAGTAGTACTTTAAGTACCTTCAAAGACCAAAAACATGATGAACTAAATTCTCAAAATATAAATCTTGAGCTAAACATTATAAATATTTGGCGGAAATGTAATAAGCTATCACTAAATATAAATAAGACTAAATTTATGCCTTTTTATACTCCGCAAACACAAGTAGCCAAATAGTCCCGGTAATATACAAAAAAAAAAAAAAAAGAAAAAAAAAAGGACATCATAATACAGCTTAGCCATTTGGACCATTTATAGGTGAAGGCATTTTCTTAAATTTTAATGCAGATAACAACCCGTAACCTGCAACAAACATGGTTAAATTGAGACGTTTCTTTGGAAAATCTTGAAAATTATGATAAAATAAAAAATCACTCATAAACCTTGTATTCTTGGGCTAAATACCCGGAATTTTTTTGCACTTGTAAGATACAATCAATTGCATAATGTACTAAGGTAAGAAATCCTTGAATTTCCTCATTAACATATTCATTGATATTCATAAAGTGCATCTCAGGCCATTTCATTTCTAAGTGCTACTGGACAAGTTTGTGTATCTTTGAACAAACAGAAAGCAATAAAAGAAATACACCGTGTTTCATATATCAAACATAATAATTGACCGTATATTTGTTTAAACATAAACAGGTAATAAATTAGAGAAAAAAATGTTTTCATGGAACCACGCATAATAACATAAAATTACTCAAAAGAGTTCACTCACATTTTGAAGCAATTAGTGCTTTGCAACTGACACAGATGAATTGTAAAATAAAACTTAGTGTCAGTATGAGATTGTAGCTAATCT
>CAXHWN010000277.1:0-19000 GCA_964020975.1 Hermodice carunculata | reverse complement strand
ATAATGTTCTCGCTATGAAGCAGGCAATGATTAAGCATACTTTGCCGCCCACCACACTCCCGGTCATATTTACTGGCCCTTCACGCAGAAGCTCTTTTGTCTCTATTTGATATAGACCGACACAATTTAAAAGAAGTTGTCGCGTTGAAGACCGCGGCCATGTGCTAGTATTCACAAATGCCAGTTAAGTCAGTCAGTGTCAGCGCTGAATGCATCATAAAATAGACTTCAAAGTACAACCATATCTGCATAAGCCATGAATATAAAGACAAACAAGAAGACGGGCTCTAATTTGGGGCGATGCATAAATCTGGATCACATCCGCATGCAGACAGTGCCTACGTACATAAACGAGCAACAGGCCACTCTAGGTAGACATTCCTGTTTTAGCAGGAAGAATATAATTACATATACATGTATTTTATTCAGTAAAGCCATTGTTCTGCGTCATGCACCTCCGAGGTGGTCCGTAGTCACTCTGGTTTGGTTATGATTTGTATGACCCTCCGTCATAACATGGAAGTAGAAAGATTGGAATTCGTTTCAATAGCCTATCAACATGACGCGATCGAAAACTTCAATCATGTGGGTGACCACCGGCAAGCGGCTCAAAACCGTTATGATTGTAACAAAACACATGAGCATCCCGAAAGCAGTACATAAATTACATTTCATATGTATCGCTGCTTCTAGTCAGTACCACTGAATGAGGATAATCTTAAATGTGTCACTATAAAATACCGTTTCTTGATAACCAAATACAGAAACTTGCAGTCAAAAATAACTTTTAAAAAGGACTCCGTTTCGAGGCGATTTTTGCTAACATCAGTACTGAGAGTAAAATTAAGTGAGAGAATGTGCCCGTCTATATATATATATATATATATATATTATCCGCAGAGAGATTCTGCTTATTCACCTTTGAAAGAGTCAATCTTGGACAATTCACCATGCCTTCACAATGTTTCACCAAATTTAAGCTGTTTATGTTTTTCATTGGTTAGTGAATTTGTAAATGCGGAAATTACATAAAAAAACTTATTTATTTAGAGCGTTGTTTCCCTGTAATTTACGATTCTTAGTGAAGAAAAAACTGTGAGAATATAATGTTACAGCTAGCTAAAGGTCGTCTACGTTCAAAATTGTACATAATGCTTGCATTCATGCGACATAGTTATAATGCACAGACGGAGCTTTGTACACGTGTGATGATGATGAAAATGATAATGATTATCATTATCATTATTCTAAAGTGAATATATACTTTAATTTTCCTATGGAGCAAAAAATAGGATATTTCATTGCTACAAAACATTATTTGAAGTATTCACACCTGTATGTAAGTGTACATTTCATGAAACAGTTTGCAATGATTATAGTAGAAAATGTCGTAATACACCATGTATTCAAATTCAATACACAATCTTATGCACCAACGTTGAGGTGGGCTTGTAGATCTGATGTTGTCCTCTTGATAAAATGGTGACTGAACTGTTGACTTTCACAAAGCTTCAGACCCCAATGACACAATTGTAGGACCTAATTGTTCAATTTGTGCGAATAGTCTCTTATTCTGTATGCAATTTTAATTTAATCTGTTGCACACTAAAATGGCAAGCAGCGGAAATACTCTACAAGGTTTGACAGGACCTTTCTCGGTAAAACTCCGAGCATCTTTGTCGCGTTGTGACTACGTTAGCATTAACAAAATGCCCAAACAGTTTGGAATAATTTTGTTCATTTTAAGATTAAAAGATATTTTGGCACTCAAATATGTTCTGAACCCAAGCGTCTTTGCGGGGAAAATATGAGGTTGCTTGTGAATTTTTTTATATACTTTGAAAAATATTCAAGATAACTGACCGATATTGTGCCATTATGATCTCTGTATCCATATCTGAACAACGTATCACATATATTTCATGAAAATATCTTCCTTTTTTCACAAAGTGATGCAAAACTAGGAAAATGACAGTTTTGTAAAAAAAAAAAAAAAAATCAGAATTCTTCAGTTTTTCAGGCGTTTAAAAAAATCACTTTTTAAAGAAAAATTTTTGGCCCTCAAGAGTTAATTGAGTAAGTTAGTTTTTGTTTGGTTAAAATCGGAGAATTAGTTTGAAACACGGTCCGTTGACTATACCATATTAACATACAGATTATTTTGTTAATTTCTCAAGAATGTATTGAAATTGGGGCTAGAACTTGCAAAAGTGGATTATGTAACAGACAACACCATAAATGCGTCTACCAAAATATCTCAAAATGAACAAAATTATTCCAAACCGGTTGGGCATCGTCATTAACATACTTACATGTATGCAATAATCAGAATCTCCATGTGAAAAAATATAGGATTGTTTCAAACGAAAACACGCGTAGATGAATTTTTTTCGCACTTTATCCTGATTAGTATTAGCGCGCATTTCGGCAAAAGTGTCGATTTGGGATTATCGGTCATTTTTCCCAGACGATCAGATTAAGATGCCATAAAGAAACAATTTCCCCCGACATGCATTGAGATTTGAGTGCCAAACATGAATGTTGTGGGAGCCCGGAGGAAGTGTCATCATCCTACTACAGCTCATACATGTATATGTATGCTGTTACCAACTAGAAGGGTCATGGAATACCCACGGGCAGTCATACAGTCGCGTACTCTCCTCCTTGCGCCGTTTACATGCTCATGACTAGCACAGGGATACAGGAAAAAGGTATTAACCTACGTCCATAAAGACTACGAATATAACGTTTATAAAAAATGACAAATAACGATATATATATATATATATATATATATATATATATATATATATATATATATATATATATATATCGTTATTTGTAGAAGAATGTTATGTTTTGCAGGAGTGACCCCGAAGGTAGTTTAATAATAAATGCAAATGCAAAGATATACCGTCCATACATACAAGAAAACGAAGACCCACTCCAACAACGTGTATGGTATTTTTGTTAATTACCCAGTAACGTTTTGGGCTTAATCTTTGTCCTTATGCAGCCGTAATATGTTTTGAGATTGAATCAAATTCTTTGTCAAGGGCACCCTCATTGCTCTCAAGCTGAGAAAATTGTTCAGTGGCACTTTATGTCTCATTCAAATTTTTTTTATAAATATTTGGCGAATTTTTAGCACAACAGAAAATATATAAAACAGACAAAATTCAAAACAGGATATGCATGCATATATATATATTTTTCTATATATATATACATATATATTATAACAGACAAAATTCAAGGGAACGGGTCTATCGTCCGCGAATTCGAAGGTGTTTAAAAATATTTGTTTCATTGAACTCTACTTGTAACTGATCATGAACATGTCACACCAGTGCATAGTATGCAATTATTGCAAACGTATGTGTATCTTTTAAAGATACGGACGATTTAAATGTTCTATTGCATTTCATTGCAAAATGTCAAATGTATTTTTTACAATTTTGTTGTGTAAGTATTTAAATTGATTATCACAAACATAAAATCCGCATAGATGTTGACACAACGTCTCTATTACATTGATATATACAGTAACCATGGTAACTGTATTTTCATTTTGTTCTGAGTGTGCAGTCATCAAAGGATCATAAATACGTACAAGTTAACATTTATTGCTGCCTTAAATACAACTTAACGTTTGTGTGTATATTCATATACATTTATCAACAGGTGTCTCTAACGCTACAGCGAATTGGCTGGAATATTATGTCTCAACTCCAAGTGGCAATCAATCTGTACAAAATGGCAATTTGTCAGTTTTATATGAGTATGTGTGACATTTACATGCACAGCGAATGACCTCTTGACCGTTTTACAGTCTGGAGAAATAACAGTTACGGACTCATTGAGAAATTGAACTTGGTCAAGGGCAGGCGGCACCAAGTTTTAATTACAAGCCTTTCCTTCTGAGATTAACGCACCCACAGAAGTTCTGGAAAAATAAGGACCCGAGAACATGTGCTGAAAATTCTCATGAACAATGTTTCCATGAACTCAGTCGTAATATTATCAATGATGTGTATCAGGTGGTCGCCGAGTAATTCGGAGTGTGCTATGAATCTTGAAAAGCATGTACTAATTGGCATGAAGAAAGGCGTGAAAGTCTACACTCTGCTCACAGTGACCTTTTTGTACAGAACATGGCAATACATTTAGCTTAAAGTTTAGAACTATCCATTCAAACCTGTGACGAGAGGAGAGTGATAGACCAGTTCTCAGCTGACCTTCCATTTCCATGCACAGACTAGAGTGTTCCTGTTTACTTGAGAATGGTGTAAAGGTCACCTCTGTCTTAGACCATTATTACTGTTCCAAACATATACATATCCCCTTACCAATTTCCCCCATTTTTTTTATAATTTGTTGAAAATCAGAAAATGACATAGCCACCATGTGGTGAACACTTTTGATGGAGATTAAGTCGATGTACATTTCCAATAGTTTTGAAAAGGATCCAAAATACAGTTCTAGAGAAAATGTCAAGAAAAATCGACCCCCCCCCCAAAAAAAAATCTAAGTGCCACCTGTTGAGCATGTCAAGCTAGGGGTCCCGAGAAGTTGGCCTTATGTAATTTCGGAGCAATTGGCTACGCAGTTTTAGAGGAAGATTTTCTAAGAATTTGAGCAAAAAAAAACGAAAAAGAAATTTCGTTAAAAAACTAAAACCCATTGGAGTGAGACCATTTGAGCAAACCTAATACAAACCACCAGGTACATCACACGAAGTTTTAAGTGAACATGCTTGACCATTTGAGCAAACCTAGTACAAACCACCCAGGTACATCCCCACGAAGTTTTAAGTGAACGTGCTTGACGCTTTTGGAGAAGTAAAAAATGTGGGTTACTATTACAATTCTCATTGACTGACTGAGTAATCATTAGGAATGTATGCATTTACCGACAAGTTCCCCAACTGGAAAAAATAACAACGTTAAACATCAGGGATTCAGCACATCACCACCTACGGAACAACTTTGTTTAACCCTTCCATGAGCTCCATTTCCACCAAGTTGCAGGTGAATCTGAGTGACATCTTTTGAAAGTCGAAAGTAGTGAAAACACACAAAAAGTGGTGAGAAGAGAGAGAGAGAGAGAGAGAGAGAGAGAGAGAGAGAGAGAGATGAGAGAGAGAGAGAGAGAGAGAGAGAGAGAGAGAAGAGAGAGAGAGAGAGAGAGAGAGAGAGAGGAGAGAGAGAGAGAGAGAGAGAGAGAGAGAGAGAGAGAGATGTTGAACAAACTGAGGCATAGTGTTTTCCAGAGGTGTCCATACTCAATGTCGAAGCAATTGGCTTAGTGGTTTTGGGGACTTTTTTTTCTTGTAAGATTTGCCGCTCAAGTCTTAAAAATTAAAAAAAATTGTAGTATACCTTATTGGAGCATGACCATTTGATAAAAATGGTAGAGACCTGCCTAACCGTCAAAGGAACATCCCACCAAGTTTGAAGTGAATCTCGCAAACGGTTTTGGAGAAAAAACTAAAGTCACAAATGTAAAATTAATATCGTAATCGATATAACCAATGTCTTACATAGTAATTGATAGCAATGTATGCTTTAACCAACAAGAACCACAGTTCAAAAACAAGAGGACTGTGACAATCCTTTTCTCAGCTGAATAAGTCGCCCTATGACCTTAGAAAGGAGGCAGGTCACTGACCTATTCTGAATCTAACTTTCAGAGAGGGCCATCCCCATGGGCACGATCAAAAGTCACAGTACAAATAATTCTCAGGTTATCACGCGACCAGTAAAATTCATGTTAGTGGCCCTGTGACCTTGAAAATGAGGTCAAGGTCACTAATGCACGGTCTCAATCTTTCCTAAATAGAGGACCACCAACAAGTTCAACACCAAAGTCCTACCTTCCACAGTTCTCAAATTACAATGAAAAATTCACGTAAGTGTCTGGGTCGCAGTGACCATGGCAGTGAGGCTAAGGTCACCCATTACTGTCTAATATTGGCCTTTGCTCAGGACTACCATCATGTTCAACATCAAGGTCCAAGTTCAAATAGCTCTCAAGTTGTCAGGTGAACAATAAAATTTGAGTAAGTGGCCCTATGACCTTGGGAATGAGATCAAGGTCACTCATCTATTGTCTAAGTCTGGCATATCATGTGCAATACAAATGTCGTAGCCTTAATAGCTCTCAAGTTACCATATAAACAGTGAATTTCATGCACCTCGCCCTATAACCATCGAAATGAGGTCAAGGTCACTCACTTACTGTACATGTATCACCCTCATGCCCAGAAGTGTCCTGATGCAATTTAACAGCAATCGGCTGAGTATATACAAGGATAAAGACTTTCGGAGATTTGGCCAAAAAATGAACCAAAAACAAAAAAAAAAAAACAAAAACAAAAAAAAAAAAAACAAAAAAAAACAAAAAACAAACAAACAAACAAACAAACAAACCAAAAATCATAAAAAAAGTCCAAAAATCATTGGATTGTGACCATTTGAACAAACTTGGTAGATACCCACCCAAGGAACACCCCCACCAAGTTTGAAGTGAATCTAGCTGATGGTTTTGCAGAAGTAATCAAAAATTGTCAATTAGCATTACAAACCCTAATGATTTTGCAATCCCCATTGACTAGCATAGTAATCAATGGGCATTAAAAATCAACAAGAAAAAATCCTAAAAGAACCCAAATCACTGGACTGTGACCATTTGAATTAACTTGGTAGAGACCCACCCAAGACGCATCCCCACCAAGTTTTAAGTGAATCTGGCTAACGGTTTTTGGTTAAGATCGAAAGTGTAAACTACCATTGCAATTCCCACTAACTTTCATAGTAAACAATGGGAATGAATGCATTGACCAACAAGTGCCCGAATTAAAAAAAATCGTTAAAAATCAGGGATCCACATCAACGCCTCCTGGTGAACAGGCTTGGGAGACCCTTCCACAAGAACATATCCACCAAGTTTCCGCACAATCTGAGAGACTGTTTTGGAGAAGAGGTCGAAAATAGCAAAAGCGCACAAAAAAATCACAAAAAATAGCAAAAAATCGCAGCGCCACCCGTTGTACCAGTTAAGGTCTGGGGGTCCCCAGAAGTGTCCCTATGTAATTTTAAAGTAATAGGCGAAGCGGTTTCGGTGAAGATTTTTTTAAGACCAACCCCCCAAAAATGAACCAAATAATTCATTAAAACTCCAATAATCACTGGACCGTGACCATTTGAACAAACTTTGTAGAGACCCACCAAAGGCACATCCCCACCAAGTATGAAGTGGATCTGGCCAGCGGTTTTGGAGAAGGAAGTGAAAAATGTGAATCGTGGATGAATATGGACTACGGACGACGGATGCGTCACCCTTCTAACAGCTCAGCTGAATTATCAGCTGAGCTAAAAATAGTTAAAAATCAGGGATCCGGTATATTATCACCTAGCCCCTGGGGATTAACTTAATTGTTTAACCCTCAATCTCCACCAAGTTTCAGCTCAATCTGAATTACGCTTTTGGAGAAGAAGTCGAAAATAACGAAAACACACAAATAAGCGTAAAAAGTGAAAAAGGTCGCAGTGCCTCCAGTTGAACAAACCGAGGATCTCTAGAAGTGGTGGATGCAATTGGCGTCGTGGTTTTGAAGAACATTTTTACAAAATACAAAAAAAATGAATCAAAAATACTTAAAATCATTGGAGCGTGACCATTGGACACATTTGGTAGAGACGCACCTTAGGTACCTCTCCGCCAAGTTTGAAGGGAATCTGGTTAACGGTTTTGGAGAAGAAGGTGAAAATGTAAAAAAAAAAATTGTAGTCCCGATTGGCTCACATAGTGATCAATGCACGTATTAACCGACAAATACCCGAATTGAATAGATAGATAGATAGATAGATAGATAGATAGATAGATAGATAGATAGATAGATAGATAGATAGATAGATAGATAGATAGATAGATAGATAGATAGATAAATGGTGTAGGGGGCCCCAGAAGTGCCCCTATGCAATTTCAAAGCAATTGGCGCGGTGGTTCTAAAGAAGTGTGTGTGTGTGTGTGTGTGTGTGTGTGTGTGTGTTGAAAAACTGTGCTCAAAAATGAAGGGGGAAAAATCCCAAAATTAGTGGAGCGTGACCATCTGAGCAAAATTGATGGAGACCTGCCCAAGGTCCCCGCAAAGTTTGAAGTACATCTGACTAACGCCCGGGTTTTGGAAAAGACAACGATGTCAATTGTGAACGCTGACGGACAGACGACGGAGCAAGATTATACATCACATAGGCCTAACTTAGCTCACTGACATGACACTTGACGAGCTGAGGGCAGGCTGAGCTTAAAAAAAAAAAAGTGTGTTATTAATAATAATATTATCAGGTCTATCCAAAGATTTCGAATCTGATTGAAATTAGCTTAATGGAGTAATTAATGGACTAAATGAACAGTTAGATTATGACAAACGTTTGACATATGCATCTAGAAACAGCACAAATTACGTGTCTATTTTGAATTAAGGTTAAATCATTGGAGAAAAATTGGTGCCAGTCAGCACTGGTGAGTGGTTTGATCGTCCGTGTCTGTTTCCTCTGGTGGTGAAAAAGAGAACTATGCATAGTTTTGAAACGATTTTGGACCAATCAGCTTTCAGCTGTAGCTTTAAGTCCGTGATGTTTATCGAAGTTTGCGAAGGTCGAGAAAGGAAGCGAAAAGGGCAGAATGTGCATGGCTAGCCACTTTAAAATGCTCGATGCACCTTCATACATGTGCAGTAGCCATACGTCCAATAGGTCTTGACAGAGATAAACTCAGGACAAGTGTTTGGGACCACGTAAGTGATAAAAACAACGAAAGCTGTCTGCTAAATGGACACACAGACAGACGATTTATACCAGAATTTGACAAAATGAGATTCATCATCACAGACTCAGAGTCAGAGTGACCGAGTCATGGGTACGTGAAAGTCGTGATGCGGGTAACCCGCTTTTTTCATGCTTGCCCATGTCCATCGTTTCTGTCTGTACAAATTAACTAGTGATGCATCGACAAACTTGAGGTATTATACCTGCATATATTCGGGCTGTTGAGGCCAGAGGATGACAGGCCACAGACACATTGCGCACACACATGACAATTAAAATACAAGTTTGCAACTTGTAGTTTATAAAGCTGCATGCATTGCAGTTGAATCACTTGGCATTGTCCTCAGGTGGTACCCAGTCAGACATACATTGTATTATACTAAACCACAAATATTCAGAACCAGATTCACTGTGACTGATTTCACAGTGGATACTGAGGCCATGAATTAAAGTATGTCTTACTTACTACAATTTGAAATTTTAGATGATATACCTAACTGAGCAAAGTTAACACCCCATGATCCCCCGTCATTTGCATGATAAATAGCATGGCCATGTTTTGTTTTGGGGGTGGCAGCAGGTGGGAGGTGATGAAGGAAGAAATATTGGAAAAATTGAATTTTGTTGATATACTTATACATATATATATATATAAATACAAACCCCTGTTTTGGTCCGAAGCATTTTGATTGACCTGTAAATTGTCATTAGACCCGGAACATTTGTGCAGCAAACATTTCCATTGACATGCAGTTACACTCTCAACTTTAAGATCTATGTCTTTTCTCCACTGGAAGCCCAGTCACTTTAACACTGGCATGATATCACAGCAGGAAGGACGTCTGGCAGCCTGACTTACAGTGAAAAGAGTGAATTAGAGTGAAAAGGTAGCTATCTCAGTATCAGAAAATTAGCATATGGGTGGTCATAAGGAACAGCCATTGATTTTGGGCAATAGTGAAGCCTGAAAACTATCATTGAACATACAGAAAACAAAGTACATGCTATTTCACTTCTATCAAAGACATATAAATTTCAACTTGAATTTAAAAATAAACAATATATTCATATTTCTAAAGTGAAAGAATTTGATTTTATAGGATTAATGATTTAGAGAAATTTAAATTAGAATGCTCATGTTAACAAAGTAGGTAAAAAATTATCTAAAGTTATTGGTATGTTTAAAAGAATTTATAAATACATCCCAGTTAGTGGTCTGTTATTAATTTACAACTCTCTCTTTTACTCGTATGTCAGTTATTGTATTCTTGCCTCAGGCTTCTCGTGTGAATAGATTTTCATTTTACAGAAAAAGCTGTGCATCTTGTGTGTTCTGAAAAGTTAAATACACACACAGATCCACTCTTTAAAAACTGTCTTAAAAATAACTGAAGTTTTTCAATTGAGATCATTAAGTTTTATCATAAATATGTTGAAGGTGAATTACTACAATATTTTCACAATTTTTATACAGTTACGTGCAGACTCATGCATATTTTACAAGAGGCAGAGATAATGTTCCGCTTTCCAGGCTCACCAACATTACCTGTGAAAAATGTAGAACATTTGTCCCCTGCCTAATCAGGGGTAGATTTTAAGGTTTTCAGTAGGGTGACATAAGGACCACCCCGCCATGGACTTTGGTGATCATACAAGTTTCAGCAACATGGACGTAAGTGTAATGTACTTTGTGAGATTCCTTGCCCCCTATCTCACAAAGTTTTTGTGTAAAAAATATAGTATGTACATGAAATTTTTTTTTCTTACAGGTTGGTGAAGAAAATAGTATACTACAAGATACTAATACCTAGAGTCTCATCCAGTTATAACCTGAGTGACCAAAGAAAAATGCAAGATACTTAGTGCTGCTAGAAATACTCCTCCAGTCAAGACAAGTCTGTAGATGTGATTAAAACATTTGACATCATTATTAATTGGAAAGAAATACTAATCAAAATCAAATGAAGTTAATCAATATTTATTAACTTGAATTTAAAAAAAATACATGACAAATTGGAGTGGTCACAAGACACAATGTCACCATTGATATCATAATTTAATAATACAGTTACGCTCGCGTTCAAGTTAACAAACGCCAAACGCACCAACATTTCCCAAACACTTTCAGTGAAAGTCAAACGTTTTGCAAACGCATAGCAAACACTTTCCAAACGCTTTACAAACACTTTGCCAGTGCTTTCAAACACTTTTCCAAACGCTTTCAAACACTTGCCGAACGCGATTGGTGAAAGCAGAACGTTTTCAAACACTTTTCCAAACGCTTTCAAACACTTAACACTTTGCACCAAACGTATGTGAAGCATGTACATGTACACTTGGTAATCTAATTCTAATGACAGGAATATTTTTTAACAAGTGTCTAAAACGCTTATCAGCACCTAAAAATCCCAAGAACATTAAATAAAGAATTAAGTCTTTAATTAATTTTAGTTGAATTAGACACTGGGGAAAACGTATTTGGATCGTATTTTTTATAAATATATACAACCTATAATGCTGGATAAGTGCACATTTACATGTAGGTACATTATATATATACTGGACCTGTTGAAAATACGTTTGGAGATTCTTCATCATTTAAATGGAAGTGTGTGAAATGCATGGTGTTTGAATGCGTTTGTGAAAGTGTTTGAAATCGTTCGGGTAATTGTTCAATGCGTTTGGAAAGTGTTTGAACGCGTTTGGAGAAGTGTTCGGTAGCTTTGTGAAAGTGTTCGAACGTTTTGTAAAAGTGTTTGAGATTTTTCCCAAACGCTTTCCAAACACATTCCAAACACTTTCCAAACACCAGCAAAACGCGAAAAACTCATTTGGCTGTTAACTTTGAGCCGGGCGTAACTGTAGGTGTCGCCAATATATAGGCCTTTCAGTTTGTCTAGTTTGCACTTCCACACAAAGTCACTGTATGGTCTGCCGGTCTTGGGCAAGGCATGGGCATTCCAGAAAAGTAGAGTTAATTTTCCCATCTGTTGATTGTTGAGCTTGGTCAGCATCATCGATGCTGTTGACTTGCCTGGCGTCTCATCCCCTGCTCTCGCAGCCGCCATACAACGCCCATGGTTTTTGCTGACATCGTGTTTGTCCAAACTACTCTTACGGTAATTTGTTGTCCCTATGACCCATGGTGAATCGTCACCTCCAGCAAGGTCTGGAAATCGGCAACATGGCCGGCAGTACATGTGACCTTTCCCCTCTCCCAATGCCTCCCATGTGAACGCTATCTCCCAAGACCTGCTGTAAGATCTCGTTCTTTGCTCTGCCTCATACTTTTTGTTGCACTGTAATTTCGACTCCGCTTTCTCCACATCTGTCTTCTTCCTTTTGGCCGGAGGTGGGGCGGTTCCTAAGAATCGCCACATTGTAAATTTACTTTGGTGATCTGTCGACAACAAACACGCACGCATCTTCAATTTTCCAGTGTAACTGGGTCAACATAAAATTCACCGGACTCGTGAATTTCTTGCTTTGTCATTGTTTGAAAAATGAAGGTCACATCAGTTATCCGGGAAATTTAGTATTTGACCAATAATAGGCTTAGTTGGTCGATGTGTGCCACACTACGCAAACCTGTGTGTTAACAAAGTGGCATTGAAGGAATACTGGCGAGATCTATGATTGTCAATGACATATAGCAATAGACAATACAGTAGATATATGGGACTGGCACTTTTTTTTTTTTTTTGGTGGTCATGGGGACTCCCCAGCTTACAATGTTTGGTGGACTTGGACGCCCGGACCACCGCCAAAATCGAGCCCTGCTAATTAAATCCTTCCTGTCTGTATTACAGAGAAATTTGAAACGCGCTTGCTCTGGTTGATCAAATTACATTAAAGGATATTTCATTAACCGGTATCAATGTCTATGTACTGTGCCAAACTTGTTTTGTATATAAAAACTGATTCTGGAGTCTTGGTTGTCAATTTTTTATGCTTTTGTTATGATCTTATCTGATCAAGTGTCTTGATGTAATATCTTGTAACATCTTAATATTTTGAAATTATATAAATAATCTCTTTGCCTTTAAGTAACCTCCTTCTTTTGGTGGCCCCAATGATAGCAGACCTTTGTTTGTAATTGGGTTCATCCAGATGTGCACATTTTCTGTGTTTAAATTATAATAGTATCTGTATCTGTAATTTGTATCTTTATTTGTCAAATAAACATTTTTCTGCCTCGGCTAGGGACGGAGAAAACCAGATGATCAGTTCAGCATGAAAACATATTGGTCTCTAGGGATCAGAGCTTTTAGGATAGATAAAATGTCGAATAAAAAACTAAAAATATTGAATGGAGAAATGATATAATATCTACCAGTAGAAAGTGTACTATTTAATGATTTTAGTTTTGGAAAGTATATGCTATGTGTGAATACGAAATCTATGAATATAAATGTTGAGGTGGGTGACCATGGCAGGTACCCACTTGGCATAAATTGAATATTATCATATCCACGGACAAGATACCATAGACATATCATAAATGCAAATAAAAAGTTGCAGTGTGCTATGTGAGAATACATGCATACAAGTGAACTGGTTGGCCGGTCATGGTTTGCCTTCATTCAGGGATGAGAATTGGTTGCCATTTGGCAACTTTCAGCCAAAATTGCTCTTCTCCCACAAAACAGCATGTTCTCAGTCTGGTCTAATTTCTTCAAAACTGTTAAATTTCTTGGGGTGGGGTATAGAAGGTTGCCAAATTGCTCCTGGAGTAGCCAAAATGCACTCCAATCATTCTCATCCCTGTTCATTAAAAATGCATAGTGTTAGCCAGAGGGGTGTCCATGTGTCTTTTTGGACACCCTGGCTAATTTCAAATTTGGGACACCTCAAAATCAGGATTTTTATGATGGAAAGAATAGGAAATTGTTAACAGTGCACAGATGCCAGTGATGAAATGGTGCCCTTGCCTGCGTGGGACAGGAAGAACTGTAAACCTGAGGGACGGACTGTTGACCCAAAGCAAAGCTGAAGGTGGATAGTCCATCCTGAAGGTTTATATTCTTCCTGTCCCAGAAAGGCATGGACACCATTTCCTTTATTATGGCGAAGAACATTAAATGATCAAATATCATGTAATTTTCGTTCTATTTTAATAAATAAAAAATCATTTACATGACACAAATTAGGCCTACTTGGTCAAGGATGGGTCAAATGTGCAGTGCCCCCTAGTGATTAAAATTGACAGCAAGCAACAGTAATTTTTCTTGTGGTTAACAGTCAAAACTGTTACACGCTTATTAGCCAATCAGAACACTAGGTTAATGCCTGAGGTATTATAATAATAATAACTGCTCACCAAGCATTATTAAACTGTGGTTTACAATGGAAAGTAATCTTGCTACCTAGTTGCAGCAACTTACCTTAAGGACAGTGTATGATAACATTTACCCTTGAAGAAAGTAATGACACCTCTGCAATGTGCACCACCAGCTGTAACTATTTTATTGCAGTTTCACATACAAAGGAGACTCTTTCAATATAAATTTATATGAAATGATAGTCTTCAGTAGTCAACCAGAACAAGTAGAATTTGTAGCATTTGGCTATAGTCCTGCAAGTGGCAGATACTAATTAATGATACAAAAAAGTCATGGATCTCATAAACTATTAATTAAATGAGTTGTTATTGTATAGCTTTATTTCATGTCACTTAATCTTACTTTTTTAGTGGACCACATTTTTTTAAAGCAGACAAAACAAAAACAAAAAAAACAGTGACTGCATGTTACAGATTTTTTCTTTGTATTTAATCCAGGTTGTGCATGATGATGGATGATGCAGGAGCAATGGGGGACACAGCCATGGTGCTAGAGGTGGATAATATGGCAGACAATGTAGCTGTCGTTATGCCAGAAGATATCTCTGACAGTGTAGCTGTTGTCTTGTCAGATGACATTAAAGTGGATCCTGATGGATTGGAGATCATAGAAGGTACTGGTGCTCTTTTCTGACCTTCTATTATGCAGATAAGTCAACTATGTTCAAGACCCAAAAGAGTGTACAATGGTCCCCCTCTTGTAAGGTCCTTCACATAAGAGACCACCTCTTAACTCTTTCAGTGCCAATCGTGTCTTAAGTCAATCTGCAAAAGTAACACTAGTCCGAATTATCATTAGGATCTCAGATTCGTATTCCTTGTAAAAAGGCCTTTCATTCAGTACCAGCATGCCTCTAGTTCCAGAGAAAAGCTGTTGACTCAGTCCAAAATTTGGCACTTGAAGAGTTAAAAGGCAACCATTCCTAAGTGCAGTGTGACATTCCTATTATGATGTAACCCTCTACGGAGGCCACCCCTCTTGAAAGGCCACTTCTGAGCTGTATTTGGGGTGGCCTTATAAGAGGGAGGGGCACTGTACATGTACTTATAATATTAGTAGGCGCCAGTAATGACATGACATTTACATCTGGAAATGCATAATTCCTCACACCCCCAAACTTTTAGACTGCGACTCCGTATGTTTCATTGTAAATGATAATTTGTAAATGTGGCAAAAGAAAAGTTTTAATTTTAGGATAATTACAGTCCAAATGGTCTGCACACAAATGATAATATCATTTGATAACACATCATCAGCATATAAGCATGTGAAGTGAAACTTTATGACACAGACATTCACATGATTTGAATACATGTACAAACCTTTCAAGTATCTTATTGTGCCCCCCCCCCCACCCACGCCCCCAATGACATTTATATGTATGTGGTTGTGTTGATAAATATATCTAAAAGTTTGTATCTTTTACTCCTTTTGACATATTATAATTGTATGAAACTGTTGCAGTGACCAGAGATGCCTTCTTATTGAGTCTGCGTATGGGATCCATAGCCATTTTATCATAAAATGATGACATTGCTTAATAGTTTAGAGCAAAAATTTAAATACGTAGCTACTCTATTTGCGCTTGTTCAAGGTAAAGAACACTGTTCAGTTTTGAAAAAGTAAATTATTCTATGATACTAAATTCAGACATCATTTGGTTCCAGCAACTTGATCATGTTCATCAGAATCTGGGGTACAATTTACTGTTGCAGTGCAGTATTCGTACTGAAATATGTACCAAAAAAAGTACAGATATAAGGTGCGAAGTGTTTCATAAACTTTATTCTCTCTTGTTATAAGTGAATAGGAGCACTTTGAAAGAAAGAAACAAAAATGTGGCTCTCATTACTCAGCATAATATGTTGCACATCTGTATGCCTTTTAAGAAAGGCCTAATACATGTAATTCTGATACTTAATGATATCAAACAATAAACTGCCACAGCAGAGTGACAGAAGCCTCCAAAAGCATCTAAGCTTGAGCAAAAATACATTATATGCATACGTGTACATGTGTTCTGCCTATTGAGACATGTCACTAGAAAATCAGTAGTGCTAAGTGCAAAAAAGGCAACACAACATGACTTCCACTTTCTTCTTTTTGTTTTTTATGAAAAGTTGCGATCTGAAGCGTAACTTGAAATTTGATGAATATGAACATTCTAGTTATTGACATTTCAAGCTATTTGATATCATTTTTCATGTTTTTTATAGAGTCAAAAATTTACGAAGAGTATAATAAGAGATTTAAATGTAATGTAGAATGACATTGTATCATGTTTGCTGAACAATCTTTCAAGTTTGAACAGGCTGCCGACACACAGAGTCACTGAAATTTTAATAATTGAAAAGCAAGGCACATCACGCAGAATTATAGGAGGAGGAAAAAATCCAAACAGAATATATGTAGCAATTCACTGGGAGAAATATTGTCACATGTGGAGAAATACTCATTGAAGCAAAGTTTGATAATGTCAACCAGTGAACAGTTTCTGCCTATGACTCAAGTTTTGTACAAATTTTGAAGATATGATTGAGAAAAAGTTGATTTATTACAGTTCAGTCATCAATTCACTCAAAATATTATGGACATAAAAAGGAATTATTTCATTTGATGCTGCTTGCTGCCCCACCATGTGATATCCCCCCACCCCAAAACTCTTCAAACATTGACAGCTGTATGATTGTCATATTTTTCAATGATATATATTTTTGTTTTGTTCTGAATTTTCTTGAATATTGAAAAACATTTGGAGTAAGTATAATGAAACCTATCAGCAAAGGAAATATCGGGTCAGCATCCATTATTGCTATAGGTTGAGCTCCTTTACTGTGTTATCCACACTGAGGTTAGTAATTGGCTCAGTCATAATTCAAGGAGTCTGGAGACGCAGACCTATATTCTTTTTACCTCTTTCTCAACAGCTCCTTCAGAGATCGTGCTTCCAGAAGAGGCCTGTGACATGACTGGTGCCCATATTGGTGTGCCTGAGGTAGTGGCATCAGAAACTGTTGTTACCACAAGCAGCACGCCCTCGAGGCAAAAAAAGCACACAGGACAGCTAATATCGAGTAACTTGTCTCAGGATTCCAATGATCACAGTGGGCTGCTTGATGATTCTAGCAGGGTTGATACTATATGGGCCCATATTTTAGAGGGCAAGAACCCATGGTATGTGCAGACTACATTGTAGGTTGTCCAACACACAATCAGACCAGGCTAAACAAACTTTGGTTGTTGAAACAACATTTTATGGCATAAGTAGATCTTTCTTATGTTTTTTAAGGGTCCGCCCCATGGGCAGACCCTTAATGTTTTCAGGTTGTCCGTGGTCCTGATGTGCGTCCGGATTTCCATCCGTCCAGCTGTGCACATTCTTGTCACCATGATATCTACAGAATGCCTTCATGTATTTTGCTCAAATTTGGCAATATGCTCATCTTTTCTGGCAAGATGAACTGATTAGATTTTGGTGTCACCGTGACTTAATTTGAGCAAATGGCAGCTTAATCACATGCTCATTAGGGATTGGCGGATCCTTCAGTCAGTGCTTTGTGTTGAAGGTACATGTATGTTTAGTTCTAGCTCTGCTAACCATTGGTCACAGAGCTAGTGTAATCAATCCTGTCTGTCCATCAGTCTATCAGCTGTTTGCTTGCATACCGAATGCAGTCCACACTTCTCAAATTAGGCCTCCTGACCTGCAGGACTTGGCGAATGTGCGAAAATCTAGGTCAATTTGTATATTGGTGGTGCCACCTACTGTATTATGTAATATATGGATCAAATTGGAAATCTTGGCAACACACCAGCATCTTTTGTAACTTTTGGATGATCCCCATAGCATGTAGTCAAAATCCTGATTCCCTGTGGGTATGGACAATAATATGGATGGTCGCATAAACAGGTTCCACTTTATGTTTGTTTATATATATATATATATATATATATATATATATATATATATATATATATATATATATATATATATATATATATATATATATATATATATATATATATATTGCTTAGAAGTAATAGGATTATTGATAGTCAGGTAGGTATTTGAAATATTCATGTTCATGTTTTTTTATGCTGACCAAAATTTCCCTGATTTATATCTGCTGTGTGGCAGTTGCACATAATATATAGATAGGCCCACTGAAGGACTCAGTGTCATTGAAGGCAGGTTGGATGCCAGTTGTACACAGAAGTGGTAAAAAGCTGAACTATCCAGTCGCATTTAGTGTTGTGTTAATGTATTATGATATGCAACAGGATATTAATAGTTAAGACTGCTATATAATAAAGTTCTGTGCTGTTTTGCACATTTTACTCAGTAAGTTGTATGAAGTCAGCAACCTTTGGCAGTCTTATATGAGTTGTGGATTATGAAGCAAAGCCAGTTGAGAAAATCATGATTAATGTAGCAAGAGGCTGCCCTGGTTTTGTTTTGAGTTTTATGGAATATACGATTAGTGTGACACACACGTAATTGGTAGTAAATGGTGTGACATATATTGGGAATGAAAGAAAGAAAAAAATCAATCGTCATGTAAAAGTACATGCATAAAGTGGAATTTTGAACAATCACTTCACATGTCTCCTTATTTCATTAAAAGCTGTGTTTGTTTTTGAGAGTGAAGGCTTCACGATTACCGTATTCCTCTCCACAAGCACCAAGGGTACCTACAAAATGATAAACATTTATTTAGAAACCTTTCGGAAACATTACACAATACTGTACAAAAGACGTGTGCAGAAAATTTTGGGTTTGATAAGGGCCGTAATGGGTGAGTGTGGTAGCTATACAGTATATAAATT
>CAXHWN010000275.1:0-14000 GCA_964020975.1 Hermodice carunculata | reverse complement strand
TAATATTCTGCATGAGCAATACTCACACACAATTTGAGAATCAAAACTTCGTTTTGAAAGTGCACTGAATATTGACTCTTCTTAGTTTGCTGGAATAAAGCGTCTTCATAGTGCCTCGCTGAATTTGTCGAGTTAGTCAGCACGCAGAGGTTTTGCCTTTCTTTTTGCTTCTATTTCTAATGTGCAACTTGTTTTTGCAAGGCACAATGCACAACTACATACAATGTTAGATATTTGCATGTTTCTCTGATAAATTTACGGACAGTGCAAGATAAAATAACGTAATATCTGTCCTTTCAATCCTTTTTTTGAAGACTCCAAGCCTGCTTCTGTTCTCTCTCTCTCTCTCTCTCTCTCTCTCTCTCTCTCTCTCTCTCTCTCTCTCTCTCTCTCTCTTACTTTCATATATAAATTATGGAATTTTAATTTTGGGTTATAAACATAGTGTAATTTTAAAACTGCAGAAGAAAGCAGTCCGAATAATTACGTGTTCCAAATATAATTCACACACAGAATCATTATTATAAAATTCTTCTAACGCTCAAAATAAATGACATCTTCACCATTTCCAAATACAAATTTTATCATAAGTATATTAATAATAAACTCCCCATTAAACTTCAGCAATTACTTTTCAGGACCAATCAAGAATTACGAAGCTGTATTACGAGACGAAATCAAGACTTATCCATCAATTCATGTAAATATAGCTACCGGGTATATTAAGAATTGTTTATGGTTCGATATATATGGCACAATAAATAAAACGCCCATCCCAATAAAAGATACATTTTGAAAACATTTAACTACCAGGGATTTACTAGAAATGTAAAGAATAACGTCATAAATGATTACGAGGAAGACTGTGTCATACCCAAGTGTTACATATGTTCACGCCACTAGAGTGTCACTTTAATTTATTGTCTGTTTAATTTATATATTATTCTCAATGGGGTAATATTTCATTTTTATTATAGTATCCATTTATGCCTATATTTGTTTGAAAAATTGAATATATGTAAGCCGTCTGTATAATGAAATTATTGTGACAAGAAAAGGGTGGCCCTCATGAGAGCGACAAATATTTGTTTTAATGAGGGTCTCCCTAACCGGATATGGAATATGCTTGAAACATAGTCTGTACAATTTGGTTGAATAAACATATCCTGAATCCTGAATTTCTCTCTCTCTCTCTCTGCCTCTGTCTGTCTGTTTGTCTGTCTCGTTCTGGCTGTTTGTCCCCCCTCCCCCCGTTTCTCTTTCTCTCCTGTCTCTTTGGTCCTCTCCTATATTTGTAGTTGATTTTCACTGTAAATAAAGAGCGAGCAATTTGTTCTGAACAGAACACCGTATTCTGTGGATTGGACCCGTTTCCGTATATGACCAAACTTTCTCTTCCTCTATTCATCTTTGCAGGGAACGCAAAGAATGTAGCCACTGTTTCTACAGACTGCTAGGTTTGTGTCTCTTCGGCTGATATGTACGGTAAAATGTGCCCTTCTGTTCACCTTTTCTGCAAGGTAAAAGGTCCAGAGTAAACTATCTGCTTTTGCTCACCTGCGCTTCAAACATAATTTGATTAAGCACACAAACACCCACACATGCATGTCCACTGTACATATTCCCCCTACATGTCATCTTTCCGTGGAATGCCAGCTTTCATTGTATTTACTAGGTTACGTTTTAAGAACAGAAGATCTTATTCTGTTCAGTTTTCTCATAGAGCACGCGAATTCTGTCATTTAGTATTGCTATACGATGCTATACCCAATCCTATAGCTTTCATCTCCTCACAGGGGATCAGGATCTGCGTCATTTGGCGTAGTATGCAGAATTCGGTATCTGCGGTAATTTACCTTGTTCCACCGGGTGCAAATTTACAACTCTTTGCTGCTTCTCCAATAAATCTATCAAAACATTTTATGGTCTAAGTTCATGAAATATTACGGTATTTTCAATGTGACAAACACGACTTATATGGGTGTTGATTTGACAATATTTTTATTCATAAATGCGGGCTGTCCATGTAATCCTCTGTTTTTGTGCCATTATTCTCTTGCCTGGCCGCCTCTTCCCTATCTGTAAACATTTATTCATCTCCCGATAATTATTTCGTAGCCATTGGTGACCCAGACTAGACCTGTAGCAGCGTGCCTACTTAGACACGGTGAAGATTCTCTGGAGAGGCCTTGGCGTCTCTTAGACCCATTGCTCCTTGCTCTTGCCCGTCACTGCTTTAATGAGGCCGCATGTTTTCTCTTCTGCACAACTGAGCACCTGTACAGGTGTCCTCTGACCCCTCGAGTGCGTGCTGTGTCCAGCCTCCTTCCCCTGCCTGATGGCCTGCGCTCTGCAGTGCATGGGCCAAGGCTGCGTATACACCGTCGGGGTGAAAATGCCATGGCCCGCGAGTATGGGCGGGGCTAGGGATTCCGTTACTGTCATACCGTATTTTCTATTGGGGTTGTGACAAAACGGAGTTTAAGGGAAGCGGGACGCACAAAAGGTACAGATGTGCTCATCATTGTGGAACAAACTGAAGTAGCTATGTGCTCGATTTTTACAGTGCACACAATGTAACATATACAGGGTCATCGCAGTTCAGTTTATCTGCCTTCTTAATACTATGTTGTGTGTGGAGAGCAAACAAAATATTCTACCAGGCCGTAACATTTACCATAACCATAACATTTGATTAAGACCACTGTTAATACAGCATCCAACTTACAATTGACTGCACATGAAGATCATAGCAATAGTAGTATATCATACCAAATATTAAATCTGGGACGTCGGAGATATATCCCTGATCAAATTTTGTGAGTCCTGTTATGATGTTAGCATTTCTTTTGAAATCAGCAAACGATTGCGAGCACCTTGGCGGACTTTCGTTGCATACAAAGATAATGTCGAACACATTCTCAGGTATATCCGAACTTCCAGGTCTCAATAATAATAATGATTATGATAATAACGATAACGATAACGATAACGATAACAATAACAATAACAATAACAATAACAATAACAATAATAATAATAATAATAATAATAATAATAATAATAATAATAATAATAATAATAATAATAATAATAATAATAATAATAATAAAGAAACTACTCCTTTATATCGTGGGCAACTGTGTCTGGGGCAAACCCACGGTGCGTCCATATATACGTATACGCACATACTTCAGAAGAATTAAAATCTTGGTTACATATTAAACACAGTCAGGAATTGGAGGACTCCCTCGTCAAACGTCATACCACAACTAAAACTCATTACGTATACTATCAAAAAAAAAAAAAGTCCTACTTCATCGCCAAAACTAAAACCTTCGTCACCAAGAAGCAAGTTTAACTTACGGTACAGAGATGACGCCATGAAACTTTCTCGCACATAACTAAAAGCCTTGTCCTCCAGTAACTGTTCTAATTGCTTGAACGGCTTCGGTCTTATGGAGTATAAACTTAGACATAAAAACATCAAGTGAAAAAGATCGTTGTTAATGCAATGTCAGATGTTACATGCAGTATCAGACATGCCCCACCTTTCTCCACCTCTCCCAGGCCCAACACCCTGTACGCGCCATAAATTTTAGGCGGGCTCCACCAAAGTTGTCTGTGGTGAACAAATAGTCATCACGCCATGTAGGTCTTTTTAGGGCCCTATACCAGGAAAGATATTTTTAATCACCAATTTCCTGGAAATTTTTCATCCTGTAACTTTCTATCGCACGTTTGTTAAAACTATCAAGCCACCTATCACTATGAGATGAGCAAACACGGTCAATTCCATCGCCATTGAAAATTTGTCTGATTTCAGTCACATAGGGCCAAATATTACATAAACCTGTCTTCTTATATTTTTCACACACATCATTCAAAATCAACTTACATAATATTGTTTCGGGGACAGCAAATTTCAACCGATGGAAATATTGAATTCATGCTGTGTCTAGAGTCAACTAGAAGGGGTGACCAGCCAAGCCCTCCCGATGTGGCGACAGATGCCGGGGACGAGCGTGGCTGCAAAATAGCTTTAGCCATTGTGTATTGAATTGAACTAATGGCGTCAGCTGCTTTCTTTGCATTGTTTAGCCACACAGCACAACCATGTGTGACAGACGGCAGGATAACACTTTCCCAAATACTATCTCCGAAGTTTAATCTGTTAACATTATTATGGATAGACAAAATGCTACATGAAATATCTTCTTAAACGAAAAGCTTTTGTGGTAAGGTAAGTATTGACGTGGACCATCTGACAGCGATTTAGAAAACACAGTTTCAAGATATTTATACGTACTACCTTCCTCAATAGGTAAATTACCAAGCATGAAAATGGAGCCAGCAAGCCAGAAAACCTCCACGAGCAATGGGGAAGATTTAAGCACCTTTTTTTTGGTAGATTTAGTACGTTTGCCTATACTCATAACTTTATATTCATTCTGGTAGTATATATGCCCTTTTTGAACAAAATTAGTGGGAACATTTAACATGTTTTCCAATTATTGTTCGTCCTCTGCAATAAGAGCTATGTCTTCAGCATAAAGTAGGGATGGAATACGTAAGTGTTTATAACATACACACAGGTTCTTATTCATGAGCATGTCTACCAAATCAGTTATTACCAAGAGAACAGGGAAGCCGAGAGGACACATCCTTGCTTCACTCCGTTAATTTCCTAAAACCATGAACTTCCAAAAGGTCCAAATATCACCTTATTTGCAACTTCACTGTAAAGGTTTTGAATAAGACGCCAAGCCTTACCTTGGATCCCCCTTGCCCATCAATACCAAACAATGTTCTGAAAAGGTAGGGGCTGACAAATAAGTTTTGTTTTTCTTATAGGTAAGCAGTTGCAGTGGTCAATGAAGCAATCAGCAAAGTAAACATGCAGCATATAGGTTTACAGTACTGTCAAACTATTTTTTACCCTCCGCATATAAAGTGCCGGAGGTATCCCTTGGGTCTTCTGTCAGTCCGTCCGTCTTACCACGATATCTCAAAAAATAGTACCTGATGGTCGACCAAGTTTCTGGTGAAAACCAGCCTGCTCTGATTATTTTCAAATTTTTCATGAAACTTTTAATGTATTTATTTGAAGGCCGTAATAGTGGCGTTAACGCGATATCTTAGAAAAATCTTGACTACAGCTTTACCAAATTTTTGTCAGAGATGCCTTTTATGATGGACAAGGTTCTTATGTAAGACCAGCGTATTCTGATAATTTTGAACATTTTTATGGTACTTTTAACGTATTTATCTGAAAGCCGTCTGAGTGGCGTCAACCCTGTAGACATTACCGCGATGTCTAAAAAAATATTGACCGTAGCTTTGTCAAATTTTTATCACAGGTGTATGTTATGAAGGACCAAGTTCCTACTCAAAACCAGCTTTTTCCAAAGATTTTAAAACTTCTTTTAAAACTTTTGAAGTACTTATGTCAAAGCTGTATGAGTGGCATCAACGCTGACGTTGTTACCGCGATATCTAAAAACATTTGACCCGAGCACTACTACCATTTTGTCAGCGATGCATCTTATGATGGAACAGGTTTCTATCGAAAACCAGCCTCCTCTTTGTATTTTTATAAACCTTTTGATGAAACTTTTAAGTGTTTATCTATAAGGCCATCTGAGTGGTGCACAAGGGGAGGACGTTACCATAATGTCTCAACAAGGATCCAATGCAGCTTCCCCATTTTTTTTTCAGAGATGCACATTATAGTGGACCACATTCCTGGTGAAAACCAGCTTCCTCTTATTATTTTCAAACTTGTTATGAAACTTTCGAAGTATTTATTTTCTGGCCGTCTGAGTGACGCACAGTACAGTGGTCTCTGTCACCAAAACTTGCCCCGAGAACACATCAATATTTCTCTTTCATTTCACAAACAACAATATGGAAATTGTATTTCAAGTATTCTACTGCGATGTCTCAAAAAAATTAATGGAGAATTGAGGTAAAAAAAAGATTGTGGGCGCGGAATCCGTTCTCGCAACGCTATTTTTAATGAGCTTTTTTGGCTCAAACTGTTGCTTGCTGGTGGGCATGTAGCATAGTAACTGTAAAAATGAAAGAGACTAATGTCAAATATGAACTTTTCTGCAATTTAACTTTTTCCATTCTTTAACACTTTTACACAAAAGAAAACGGTATTTTGAAATATATTTATGTGTTTTGGATTTCAGAATTTATTGTGAGCACATCTTAGTCTCTACGAAAGTATTCAGAGACAATTCTAAAAGGGTTTTGTTAAATACTTAGAGTTTATCTTAAATAACACCCTTAGTTTTGCAGTCTATGTTGTGTTTTCTACTTTACTTAAAGGTAGAAAAGATAACCTTTTTTTCAATTAAAGTTCCGATGAAATCCGTTTGCGTCCTTCAGCTAGACTTTTTACATTTTCCACTGCCAGAAAATCGTTGCAGGGAATGTTTTGATTTTGAAAATGGATGTTTCACAGGTGGTTCTCTATCAAGTTTGAAAAAGAGACGATGATGCAATATATTCTTATTTTTTGATCAACATTTTTACTTTATTTAATTAAAAAAATGAAGTTTCTTCTCAAAAACTGCTAAGCCAATTGCTTTGATATTGAATACAGAATCACCTGAGGTTATGCAGTTCACAGTTTGAACATTATTGGTCTGCGTGTTTTCCTATTTTGTATGAATTTTGTGTACTGGGGCTATTTTTGTCTTATCTCCAGAACGACCATAGAATTTTTCGAACTGTTGTCATGATATATTCTGACAAAAGATGACGCAAGTTGGCGAAAATAATGAGGATATGTTAATTTGTGATGAAGCAGTTGGACATCAGACTTTTGGACAGTGTGCCGGTAGCACTACAATAGCACAGGCATGTAGCAATACAGTGTATGTGTTGTAATACTGTCAATATGGTTTTGTGGAATGCTTTGATTCTAAGAGAGTTTTTCCTAGATGGGGGGTGGGGGGGTACCATCTCTGATGATGATGATGATGATGATGATGATGATGATGATGATGATGATGATGATGATGATGATGATGATGCCATTTTTTTTAATTTGATTTTGTACATGGATTTTCCTGAGTTAGTTTTGCGTAAAAGATAATAATGCAATATTCTGTTTCTATTTCATAATTTTTAAATCGTTTGTGCCAAGAAACAAGATTCTTACCCCGTTGAGTTTATCGGCCGACGGGATTTTTATTGTAGTCATGTCTGTACATGCGCAAATAAGTCTATCTGCCCCCCCCCCGTTACTCTTGCCGACCCAATAACTCTTACAGTAGAAATTGAGCTGCTGTGACGAAACCTGTACTGTAGAAGTATATTATTAGAAAATTGGGTGAGTTTGACATTCAGCGACCTTGACCAAGGTCACTTGGGGTGATGAGATCTGTTCACTTGTGGACAGAATAACTTGTTAGAAATTGAGCTACCAACAGGATGACGACGACGACGACGACGACGACGACGACGTCGACAATTGATAACGAATTAATACTGATTTTGGACTCCAATAACAGATTTATTAGACAGATAAACCAAAAACACAAACAAAACAAAAACCAACTAAACAAACAAACAAAAAATAAACAAACCAAACAAAAAAAACAAACAAAAGAAACAAACAAAAAAAACAAACAAAACAAAGAAGAAGAAGAAGAAGAAGAAGAAGAAGAAGAAGAAGAAGAAGAAGAAGAAGAAGAAGAAGAAGAAGAAGAAGAAGAAGAAGAAGAAGAAGAAGAAGAAGAGCAAAGCAGAAGCAAAAGAAAGAAAAAATATATATGAACACAATGAGCATCAAAAGTCATGGTTGTTGGAAAAAGATTTGACGGAAACAAAAGAGGGATGCTTGGTGATAAGTATATTTCGGAATGCAAAAAGTACTAGTGTTTATGCATCATGTTTTCAAATTCGTTAAAAGACTCAGCACATATAAAGGAATTAATCCTTTCAAAGGTATCTCGCCTTCGGGGCATCCCACGAAAATGTGAATCAAGTTACGTTTGGCAATACTGTTTGCAGTAATTTATTTCTTCCTTCTATTAGACATGGAGGTGGAGTGTGGGTTTGTAGTACGAAATAGTCTCATGCTACAATCAAGTCCGTGCAGTATGCAGAGGTGAGAGCCATTTTGCAGGTCCGCTCCTCACCTGCAATAATGGCTACTCTTGATAAACTGGGATGGTTACCAGTGAATATTATTTTGGAACAGATGAGAGTTTAATTTTTTTTTACTGCACGAAATTTGATGTGCCGGATACTCCGTTATGCAAACATATTTTTGATGGCTTAATGGAGTCCACTAACGGCCAGTCGCCCAATGCTTGGCCATATGTTAATAAAATGAGAAAAAAAACGTTTCATTGCGTGTGCATGGATCGTGTTTTCGATAAAAACAAAAAACAAAAACAAAAAAAACTGGCTTAGTCGTTTTCTCTAGTCATATATTGAAGGTCACAAATACTTTTTTTCCCAAGAAATTGACGAAAGGAAGTCACTTAATTGGTATCATATGTTTTAGCGATCCACTTTACTGCAAATATTTATCCAATATTCAAAATTTTGCTGGTACGTTGAAATGTTTGCCTTAAGCTGGCTCCCTAGGTTTGGGAAATGACCTGGAAAGATGGGGTGTTTCAGAAGGAAAAAAGGTTATGCAATGACAGTAAGGAAGATTTGCCACACTTGTTGTTTCTGTGCCCAGCGCTCAATCACACGAGATCGGAAAGGTATACGTCTTTGGAAAGAGGACGTAAAAGGTTAAAGTGCGATTAGGTTGGGGAAAGTTTCTCGACCTCTACAACAAAAGAAACTTTGGTGGCTCATATGAGAGCACGTCTACGACTTAGGTCAACATATTGGCGCTCTCCTTGACCACACTAGTAAAGAGTTGCTGGTTGAGTCTTGGCACTTCAGCAGTCAATTAGTGACTCTCCCACGTGACCTGCAGCATTTTCAAGCAGCCTATACCCGCTGTTCATGGTGTAGATTAAAGATGTATGGGACTTTAAAGTCTGGTATACATGTATATAGGCGTTTTACGTGACGGCATGCATTCATATTTAGTCTGTGTAAATATTTTTATTTTTGTGTTTTCATGTGTGACGCTCCACAGGTCCTACCCTGTTCGCTGGTGCCCGATGTAAAGGAGTAATAAATAAATAAATAAATAAATAAATAAATAAATAAATAAATAAATAAATAAATAAATAAATAAATAAATAAATAAATAGATAGATAGATAGATAGATAGATAGATAGATAGATAGATAGATGGACAGACAGATAGATAGACAGACACACAGACAGACAGACAGAAAAACAGACAAACAAACAAATAAATAAATAAATAAATAAATAAATAAATAAATAAATAAATAAATAAATAAATAAATAAATAAATAAATAAATAAATAAATAAATAAATAAATAAAATAAAATAAAATATAGAGTAAAATTGAAGTTAATATTTCAGTAATAAGTACATGAACGTGTGTATGTGTTTCTTCTGTCTAGTAGAAGGCTAGTGCAAACTGACAACACACCACTATGAGCAGTTAAGATTGATAGACTGCATTAAATATAACGTAGGCGGTATGTTTCGGAGGCTGACATAATATCCTGATTTATTTTGTGGGGATTTCTTTCAGGCCAGGCACTATAAATCAATGTCTACTTTATTGATGGAAGTCACCAGAACAAGCCTATATTACTGGTTCCCTGCAGTATAAATAATTATCTTCCTTTATGACCAGGATATCCACTACAGCTATCATAAATATTCAGAATCTTGAAATTTACCATAGCATTTTCTCACACAAGAACAGCCATCACGGCCGTGGTCATAAATTGTGGATCTTGAAATCTAACGTTGTATTTTCCCACATCAGCCTGTCGGCAGCGCAAGGCACTTTGAAATGTTGAGTCTTTCATCTTTTAATTTGTAATTACATGAAATAAAAAGTCCAGAATGCGGTTAGGAAAGTCGTGTACTGAAGCATACGATGAGGTTACTCCTTAGTATAGTCTTTGTCGACTTAACCAGCCCAAGGTCCGGATAGTGCAAAAAGACTTCTGCAACTAATACTGGAGATACCGGTAGGGAGAAATGAGCTTCATGTTTTAAACATGTATAGACTAACGTCTGACGACGTGTTGCTGGAGCCACAGATGGGGGCAACTTACACTAAGATACTTCGATTATTTTACCCGTAAAATCATCCAAAGCATGATGATTGTACTGATCTTTGTCCACATATTATCAAGACACAACTAGTTCTATATGCAGCCAATTAAGCTTATCGTACGTGCGGGGAGAGTCCTCCTGTGGCAAGATTTTTTAATCTATTTTTTTATTTTATTTTAACTTGGGTAAATCGAACATTTTTAATTTGTGACCAGATGCAGTGATAACCTTTCGATATGCCAATTAAGATTAGTTTGTAAAACGAGAAAAGTGAGTTTACAAGTGTCCCTCTCCAGGGAAGGTTCCATGGATTCTAGGTCATCAATGGTATTGAGACACCATCATTAACAATAGTAATGTTGAGATACTCATTCACAATCACCAATTAACTGGCTGCAGTACTGATGTGGTACATTCAAGGGTGCCTGGTTTTCAACGACGCAAGTTTTAAAACATACATGATAATCTGAGAATCAGCTTTTGAAAGACCTGTTTTATTTTGGAACAACGTTCCTCAAAACGGAGTAATAGGGCCCCTTTTCGAGTTTCCAGATTATTGCATTATTAGGGCTTTGTAAGAAATTATTGGACTTTTCGCCCAAAAATAGGATTATTGGAGTATTTCACCTGAATAAATTATTTGAATTATTGAAAAGCTGCAAATTCGGATCAGGGTGGATTTGGATAAAAATATATGGATCATTGAGATATTGGTACCCCTCAAGCCCCCAATATTTTTTTTTCCCAAATTCAGTGCGAAGAAAATCTTTCACTTGGCAAACAGTTTTTCTCTCGTTAACATTCTTATTTAAATGTTACGCGAGGAGATCCAAATTAAAAATGAATCAGTATGAAGTATTGACATTTTTAGGAATATTAAAACATTCTTTTGGAACGAAAGCATGGCTCTGTTGGCATTTGTACACATTGATTCTATCAGTTTTGTTTCCTTGCCTTAAACATTTTGTTGTATTCTTGTCCTAAATTAAATGCATCACACCTCTTCCTTAAATTGTACTTCGGGCTGTAAAAGCCATCTGACAAATGTATTTTTACATTTGCAAAATCTGCATATCTGGATAAAACTAGAAATATAGCTTAATGTACAAACACAAGAAGAAAAATTGGCAACTCTGTTCAACAGTCAACTAGGGCAAGAGTGTTGTTTGAACCCTTTGTCGGTCAAAGGTGTGAGCGAAAAAAGGTTAAAAGAATCAAAGCTGCAGTAAACACTACCGCATAGTGAAAGGACTTGAACAAACACGCTTTGAGATATATAACAACACAATTATTGTGATTTATTGTACGCAAGAGTAAATTAAACAAGCGTTGGTATAAATGTACTTGGACGTTTGACATTTGAAATTTAACATCCACGGATGGCACAAAACATTTCAATAGTTATCAGCCTTTAGCCAGAACACCTGTATATTAACTCTTCTGTGACTGATGCCGTTTGCATCTAGCCATCATATCGTTATTTACAGTTAAATGATGAATTTATTAGTAGGCCTAATTACTCTGTATTTATCACATATGCAAATTTACGAGCATAAACATGAGTACCCCGAGCGTTTGCTGGGTGACAAAAATATATGTAATATAATATGGCTGGAAAATAGTAGTACGGCGAAGGACGCTGATGTGTCGTACGGGTATCAATAAATGAAGAGCGTCATGTCCCACAATATGTAAGCAATTAAAACAATAAAAACATAAACACCTTCATAAGTAATGTCAAGACCAGCATTGTGTCAGGTCATATCAATATGAAAACATACAAACCCTAATAGCCAAAAAAATTGTGTGGAATGTATATACGAGCATACAAGATAAACCAGGTGTAACCGAAGTCTCGTTTTCAATAATTATATATATATATATATATATATATATATATATATATATATATATATATATATATATATATATATATATCATTGGCAAGCATGTTCCTATGGGATATTAATATGAATACCCCAAGGGTGCCACGGCCAAATCATGTTGTAAGTAATGTAACTGAATATATAAATCGTAAAATCAGAGATTTGGATTTTGAGATAGCTGAGACAAATAAACTGCGAAGAAAATCCACAAAACGTACAAAATTTGAATGGGTGTGCCGGTAATATGCGCAATGCAAGTTCGCCTTGTGCTGTAGACTTCAATCGGTTACTTATTACTGTAACATACTCGAAAAATACAGTATGAATACTTGGTTCTGGTAATGAACCATAATCGGAGTTCCTATAAATTTTACAAGTTGAAGGTGTTAGTCTCACAAAACCTGAATCAAAGTACTGCCAGTGTTGTAATAGAAATGACTTCAAAAAGTACTATGTTAATGTAAGGCCAGATGTCTTATAATCATGACCACATATGAACATGTTTAAGAGAAAACTCTTTGTGTCTCTTTATACATGATATCACCAGAGAAATTGAAATGTTTGCAAAGAAGCTTTAAGAGCCAAACAAGTGTATCTACAGGAAGAATTTCACAAAAAGTTTCATTTTAAAAGCATGCTTACTGCTGAGCATATATATATATATATACACACACACACACACACACACACACACATATATATATATATATATATATATATATATATATATATATATATATATATATATATATATATATATATATATATATATATATATATATATATATATATATATATATTGTGTTTAAGAAGGGGGAGCCGTGCCTTTCGTTAAATTGTTGATGAATGACCAAACATTAAAACAAGAATATATAAAAAACAGTTCTAGGCAGGCATGACCACAGAATGTCCACACACAAGGGGCTTCTGGGCCGATGAGATGCAGAATATATATATATATATATATATATATATATATATATATATATATATATATATATATCATACAGTTTTCTGACTTTCATTTCAAAGCTAATGTTTAAGTCATATGAACATGACTAAAGGTAGTTTATCTTATTGCAGGTTTATGTGAAAATGGTGTACAGTGTACCGTTACCCATCTAAATGTAGTTAGTATACATTTTGTTTGAAGCCTATGTCTTCATCTATCTGCCTGACTGATCATCTGGAAAAGCGAATTTCTGAAGCAACTTCAAACTGTAATATATTAAGGTTTACTAAAGCAACGTTGAAAAAAAAAATCCTCACATCTCACATAAGATTGTTATAGCAGCTTTTAAAACCTGTCACGTGCAAGTTGAACCCACTTTACTTACAAGGCTCCATTTTGAATTGTCCCTAATTATAGTATGCATATATCAACCCCTCAACGGCATCACGCCACGATATGTGGGCATATTACCACGATATGTGGGCACATACCACGATGTGTGGGCACATTAACTTCGATTTTGCATAATTTAAAACCGTTTATTGTTGAACTTAATTCAAATCATATCAATTATGTAGTTAAACAGACCTAAGCATACAAATTATACGCCAATTGAAACACAATATTGAGAGAATAGTAACAAATTAAAAACAAGAGGCGGATTGATTGTTAAGTCACACTGAAGAAGTACACACCCGATGGATGTGATTTCTACGGTTATTCCCTCTCCAGTTGACGTCTTTAGTTTAAATGTCATTTAAAAAGACAAATACATGAAGGATTGTTGACCGCAATTTCAGGATGGTGTATGGTGTATATTATTGATGCTACGATGGTTGAGTCAGTACCCTACTGAGCCACAGTGATGAGGGCAATAAACATTGATACCATACCATACCATGGATTCAGCACATCTCTGATATCCTAACTACAGTATCGACACACAATGGATACCATACCAATAGAACCG